>JANTPZ010091257.1:0-13066 GCA_025593235.1 Vachellia pachyceras | reverse complement strand
GTAGTACAATGCGTTCTGATAAATGAAATTTACAGTTTGAGGGTTTCCTAATATGATAGCATCTCGCGCCGGTTTGTGATGACTACATTGATCCGTTCACATAATGGTGACGATGCCTGATCGTCCTGCTACATTGGTAAATCAATACATGTATGTAAAGCCCTAAACGACGAGGACATGGTTGCACTATCATAATGTATGAACACGGGATGCAGTCCATTAACTGGTGTTGAACAACGAAGAAGAACCGATGCAACTGCTTTAATAAATCGTGTAGTTTCAAAGCTAACATTCTCTCTTTATCAAGGCATACGGTATCTCACTGAATTTATCTATATTCATCAATAACCTTCTCATAATATAATAGACATTCAACATATCTGGTCGCAGGCAATGCACTTCTATCTCAGTATGTTAGATATTCTTGGTGTGTTGTGGTAAATGGTAATAAGGTGGGATGGGGTAATTAACTTTGCGCTCGCAGCATTTGGGGAGGCATCATCACAGCTTATTGAAGTTGGGTTGAATTACCTATACGATCAGAGTGTCCATAAGAATAAGCCCCAGTGGATCATGAGTACCTGTTCTGCCCTTTGATCGTGAGTGGGTCCAACCCCTTTCCTAAAAATTGTAATGCAAAAAAAAAAAAATATGGCTAAGCGCTGGGATAACTTGTAGCAATGTGCTTGTTTGGAAACACTATTTCTCAAACGGTACATACATTCCAATATAAAACCATCTTAAAATTTGTAAAAGCCATATTGAAATTCATAAAACCATTTTGAAATCTGTAAAATACCTTGAAATCTGTAAACTCCTTTCTCCCAACGGACTTCCTAAACGCACTGAACAGCAATGCAGAGAATGAAGAGTGAAGTTATTGATGCTGATGGGAGGAATTGTCTGTGGCCATGAAGTTTGAATTCGTGCATTGTATTGACATTAAAGCCACCTTGAACCACATTAGGAATGTTTACATGTTTCAGTTAATGCGTGCCGTGCTTTGCCATACTCGTTCATTGATCATTTTCTGCTATTCATGGCTGGGGCTGAGGCATATTTTTTCCTTAAGAAATGTATTATCCATGAATGATCAAATAATTACTTTGCATAACGTGTGTAGAATTTTAGTTAGGCTCTGTTTCTGTTTTTGATGGGCTAGGAAAAAAGAAGGGTTGGGACGGGGTGTTGTGGGTCAGGTATCTTTGAGAATATGATGATAACATGTCCTGATTGGTGAAATTTAACTATATTACCAAAAATAGCGGTGTGGATTTTTTTGTTGCATGTTTCCTTTTCAAACAACAAACAGCTTGCTTACCTTAATTCATATGGTATCCAAATCATGAAATAACAGGGTTTCAGAAACAGAGGACTGGTAGCAAGCTTTTATCTACCTTGTCCCTGTATATCGGGTGCACTGAATTGAACTTCTTCAGTCCATGTCAAAATGGAAGTATATAAGAAGCGTGGTAGCTGTCCTCTTAATGGCTGGCTTTGGAGAGGAAAAACATATAAATGATGCAGTCTTTTCCCCCCCAATTCCCTCTACTTTAGTATTGTTGGCTAGGTGTATGTAGCCATATTCCCATCTAGCAGGAGCCCGTGGTGACGGCCAGGTCATGGTTTACCTCTCTTGCATGGGATGTCACAAAGGCAAAGGCTTTGAGAAGAATTTTTGCCATTGGCTGAAGTTTTTGTTACAGTAGCAGACTCTTTTTCCTCCCCTTGGTGTAAGTGCTGAAGTCACAGGATTGACATCTATTTTGTAATTGCTAGGGAGGTAGAGTGATTGTGTTTCGTAAGATTAGGAGGTTAATTTTTTGTTTTAAGTTGTTAGGGAACAAAGGTAAGTCACGGGATGGTGTTTTGGGGTGAAGTGTGAAATTGTTCCAGATTAGATGACACTTAAAAGGATTGTGAGGTGGTGGTGTTGGCAAGTAAAGCAGCTTTCAAAAGGGCATTCAGATAGCACAAGGCTTCTGTGAAGAATCTAGAGATGCCAACTTCATGGTGACAAATGTCACAGCAATTAAAGGGAGATTCTCGATCGAAGTAAGCCAATGAACAAGTTGGTTAAGTTGAAACAAAACTGGAATGGTTGTTGATTATCAGGACTCCTTAGCTTAATCTGTTAGTTGAATCTATGAGAGGACTATGTGCTTTGCTGCTAGTTCGAGTCACTGCTGTCTTGTGATGCTTGAGCTGGCAAGCTATGAGGGTTTTGAGCAGCACTTTACCGTCAGCCATATCTTTCATTGAGATGACAAGTGTTTGATTTTACATGGTTCAAATTCACTCCTCCTTCGCTCATGTTTGAATGTATTCATTACTCATTGCACCTTTCTATTCTTTAGTATGCCAAAGGGTCAATTAACTTTGATGGGTCATTATTGAACAGGAAGGAAAATATTATGAGTAGTGGATTTAACTCAAGTGGCCATGCAGGGAGTGGGGTAGTAAACTTTTCCCACTGATATCAGGTTTTCTGAATTCCGCACTTGGTTTTAGTCCAAAGTGGAAGGTTGAAGTATTGAAGATGGTTAGCTGACGTCCCTGCAGGAATTGAGAGTTCCAGAATCTTTTACAAATAAAGAGTTTATCTATTTTATTTGTTCCCTTTTCTAGTTGATGATTAATGTTATGGATGACCATTTTTGGTGAGTTTGTGTTTAGCTTGTTTTCTTGCAGAAGGATTTCCCTGATGTGTGCATGTGGTCAGTTGTAAGGGATTGTCAGTAAACAAGCATTAGGTATTGGTACTACCGAACGTAAGACCACGTCTGCAGTTGAGGGCAGCTCATTAGGTTTGAGATGGAACCTACTCAACCTAGCAGATCCAATTTCTTGAACCCCTTAGATCATGAAATTTACATTTATATTTACTCATTCTTTTATCAGGGAAGGCTATCATCTTCAGATACATGGGTTGAGCGTGCTAATGGGCATATGCTGATTTGAACTCAGAGAAAATGACCGAAAAACAGATAGTTCCTCATAAATAGACTTGTTATTGGGCCAAGAAGCAAAAATGGGTGTTCATTGATGTCTCATTTATCTGTTTGCCATGCTGTGCGGGGATACAAGCTGCACAAATTTGATGATGTCATTGTATGAAATCTATTGTAAGATAAATTGAACTATCCTCTCCCAATCATCTTTCACGATCAGTATGAAAGAGAAGATTTGTAGGAAAGTGCTGTGCTTTAGAATTTAAACTTCATGAAGCCCCATTTCACGCATTTTCTTCCCCTCCCCAAGATTCAAAATGTCATCCATCCTTCGTAAAGCTATGTTTCAGTTTTGCAGCCTTTTGGATTGCATATTTGAGCTCCTGTTGGATGGTCATCCTTGAAGACGAAAAACATTCTTTCCATATTGATCCAACTTCAAAAGATGGGTTAGGGTGCTTGTAGAGTTCATGTATGGATTCGGCTTCTTAGTTCAACCTAGCAACCCTCTTCAAACAGTCAAAGTGATCTTGATCAACCATCAATGTCTTGTCTCTATCTTTGCACCCTAGCAACTTAACAACATTGATGACTTCAGTAATAATTGCTGAATTGACATTTAAAATAGCGATTACTTTACAGAAAATCAAGTTTAAATATTGAAGGCCAGATCCGAATTTCAAGTGCTCTGTGTTTGATAGGCTATTCAAAGAGCCAAAAGATATATTGTGCTTGTTTGGAAACATTTAACTCTCATCCAAAAGTATGTTCAATAGTGTTTTTCTGCAAAATGAGACAATTTCCTCCACATATTTACCTCGGCTTGCGTAAAAATACTTCTCTACTACTTTCCCAAACGGACCCATTGTAATATTGTTTGCAGGTATTACTTAGAAGAAAACACAAGGTTTTGCGTCTCACTTTTGATGATATTTTATATCTGAAAATGGCAAAGAAGAAAGATGAGATAGCTCTTCTGTTCACATTCAAAATTATCTGTTGAGACAATCCATTTTGGATTAGAAAAATTGAGTTTCAAACTGTAAAAGAAACGGGGTTTGTTATTGCCTACATAAAAACTGGCACCCAACAGAGCGTGTCATCCATAAATGTAAGAAACTTGGTTTGCTGCCGAAATCTGAAACAAAAATGAGATGTTAAAGGAATATATTGCCAAAATCATAGAGAAGCTTGAATTTTGAAGGGCTGGAGGTTATCTGCAGACAAGGTGCTATATATTGGTGTGAAGGGCAACAAACTACAGGCTTGTGAAGCGAAGACATGTATAAAGACGAATTACTTATGACACCTTATGATAAATATCGGAAGGGAAAATTCCATAACGCAAAGGACATGTCTGTTCTAGAAGTAAAGTTATGGTCATGATCATTGACGAGCCTGACGTTGTGGCTATAATGTTCTGATCAAAGGTTACTGCAAAATTTTGTAAATAAAGGTACAAGGGTGCTGTACTGTTGTTTGTATTTTTGAGTAGACATGATTCATGAAATGCTACCAGATTCAACATCTTATAGTATATTTGTTAATGGTTAATGCAAAAGAAATATCTCATGATTGTCACCTAAACTAATGTTGCATGGCGTCTTCCATAGTTCCTGGGCTTTTGTTCGATTTTTTTTTTGGATTAGAGACTTCTGTACGGGCTAAAATATTTAACAACCTATCTTTATGCATCTTATATTCACTTTGTCTATTTTTTTTAAAATAACGCAAAAGTTTATTATATTTCTTGGATACATCAATTTGGATAATTAACAAGGGAAACAGTGCTTACGCAATGCTGACCCACTAATTATATATGTGGTAAAAAAGAGAGAATTGCAAGCAAATCTCAAATAGAGAAATTAATCATTTTCTCCATCTTATTTATAAGTCAAATTTTTATATTTATGTTATAAACGTCTGTATTTACAAGTAATTAAAACTTATTTATGACTAATTTTTTTATTTGAGACTTACATGCAATTCTCCATAAAAAAATCCACATAGCCATGGTACTTCAGGTTTTTCATCTAGTTTCTTACCCCTTTTTAGTCATTAGCGAAAGCTAATTATTTTTCTCATAGATACCAAAGCGAGTCATTGGGGAATTATTGATGAGATATTGATAATATATAGTTAGTGCACGACAAAGTTTATTAGCATGAATCTTGTACGCTAACTCCACTTTTTGCAGCTAATTAAGAAGAGAGAGAAATAGCAGCATGAGGCTCATTGCTTGTTCTCCTACCCTCTTGAACTGCAAAGAGTGAATTGCTACCTAAATTAGAGTTATGTTTAGATTATAACCCGAGAGATTTATCTGCTACTACTTCCTTGATAGTTGATGAAAATTGATCTGTGTTAGCTACAGGCTTGATTGGGTGTATGGGAAAAGCGGGTTCAAGTGGTGGCTGAACAGGTGATGCTGATACCGACACAATTGGCATGTGAAGTTGCAGGTTTGACGCAGCTGCCAGAAAAGCCTGGTATTATGTTTGTATATGAGCTTTATGCAGTGTATTGTGGCCGGAACTTGCTTGGAGAGATGGGTAAGTGATCTTGGAATCTGATTCTAAGGAATCCTCTGCCTCTAATTGATCAATCATGCCAACTTTGGGGATCCAGACAACGAAAGCTCTGTTTCTGGTACCCCACCTCCACATTTGAATATGTGTTGGGCTCGTTCTATTCTTTTTTCTTCTTTGGTTAGATTGTAGCTTTCATTATTTCTTCTCTCCCTTGATGATGATTATATGGAGAATTCAATAGACTCTCTGTTACTGCAATCATGAGAAGTCCTAAACCAAGAAGATTATGATCAACACAGTCACTGGTATGACCATTATGTTAAAACTCATGCCTAACAACTTACTGTACTCAAATATGTTCGTATATTCTGTTTTTCAGATAGGTCCCTAAGAACTAGTTTTGCTTGCTTCTGCAGGAGATATCTGGTCTGGCCTAAATTTTAAATAAGCTAATTATGTCATGAAGAGTGCTAATAATATCATTGTATGGTAGTCTTTGTTGAGTTTCTGGCGACTTACACGATGCAAACTGGTGAGAGAAAGTTCAGAACCTCTTTTGATTCCCACTCAAAGACCTTTTCGGTCTAGTTTCTGTGTGAGCCGTGTTTTGCTCTTTCATCTTTTGGTCACTCGTCATGGGGGAGATCTGGATCTGTTCTACCTCATATCTGACGGCTTATAGCTGAACTAGGTTTTTGAACTTGTATGGTTTTCTGTTTCAGCCGACTTTGCATAAACATAAATCCATAAAGGAGAATGAATAGTTGGAGCACTGCTGGCTTCAGCAAATTCTATCTCCGTCACTGGTGAAGCAAGCATGCCCAACAATTATTACTGCTGTTATAGAGACAGATTGATGCCTCAGATTTCAGATGTTCCTAATACCTTTAGCTGAAAAAGATGATGTTGAGACCACAAGACTCTGTTGAAACATGCAGTGATGACTGATGAATTCTCTGGAGATTGTCAGAACAAGAGACAAAAGAATTTATGAGAAGAAGAGAAATTACTTGGCTAACAAACATTTTAAAACTGATTCCAGACCCTGCCACTGATTATTTTACTCATGTGGGCTGCTTTGTATGGCCTTATGTATATCTATAATTTGTTAAAAAGAATTGACTTGTTTAGACTACCTATTTCAAATCTTCGTTTGTTCTGTGATAGTGCAAAATTCAAAGGTATAATTAGCTTCTATATTTAGAGACCCTTTAAACCACAATTCCATAGTAATTGGTGTGCGCGTCGGAATTTTGTTGAAGTTTTGGCCTTTTTCGTGTGATTAAGTAGCAGTTAATGACTACTTATCTCTCTTTTTGGCAATCTTCTGTGTTAATTCGGGTGACATTAATTACTATTGCTACTCCTCACTTGTTCTGTCATGCATGATGACATTGGAAACAAAAAACCACCCGAATGATTGGATTAGTTGCAGGGAATGAACCCCAAATCATTAAGCTAATTAATACTACTATAATTATCTTATTAATACTGATTAAAGATTATATAGAACATAATCGGGATTCCCGAGCTTCATGCAGATTGCAGGCAATATATACTTCATAACTTTGACCCAACAAACTTGTCCTTGCATTGGCACTTTTATTTTGAGTATTATTGTGGAATAAAAGTAAAAGTAGCAACTGAGGATAAATTCCTCTCACACCACTAATAGAAACGACTTTCATTCTTTCCTTTTTTGCCCTTTTCTCTTTTAATACATGCATTGCACCGTTCTATTAATCTCTGACTCTTCGTCAGATTAGATGAACTCCTACATTTTTTTCCAGAAAAAATACTCTTACTATTGATTAATATGATACCATATTAAACAACTTCCTAAATGAATTAAGAAAAGTTACTTCGCATTTTTGAAATCTAAAGGATATGCATGCACCAAGTCATACGATGAAATCTATGATTGAGTCTCATGAATAATTAACCACAAAGTTTACAAATCCATCAAAAGAAGACAATGCGAAGCAGATCTTAGCCGCATGAATAATGAGCTTCATGTGTAAATCCAATCCATTATTTCTCTGGTTACGTATTTTTTCAATACTAAAATTGACCTATTTAAAGGAGATATTATGAAATATCTGAGCCACCAGGGGCGAATAGTTCGACATAAACGAAAGATAAGTGATGATGAATTCTGAATCGGCCGGATTGAAGAACATGTCCCCTCACAAAACACAAACAAAGCTCGCAAGGCAAACCAACATTAGTTATAATAGTTCAGGTCCCAAGGACAATAAACCTAACCCAAAAGGAAGCCTGATGATCGACTTTGTTAGTTAATACAGTAGCTAATCCATGACTATGAACAAATTAAGTAAAAGAATCAAGAACTGCTCAATCCGATGAGGACTTACCTGGATATTCTTGTTAAGAACTAGAGTAACACAGATAGGTTATATGTAGTGTGCTAATGGTTGACTGATATGTGGCTGAGGGGAATGAAGCCTGGTCCGAAATCACTCAGTATAGCCTGTAATGAGTTTGATTGAGAGCTTGCATGAGAAATCTCGAGCCAGACGACATTCCCCACAACATATATGAGAGAGGGAGAGAGTTGGGTGAGGGGTTGGGGGGGAGGATATGGCTAAAGTATGTTGTGGGTGATATGACCATGCATTGATTTTTCATGTGGGTTATATACGTGAAAAGTTTGGGAGGAGATTCTTAATTTGCTTTTGGAGTCCACTTCTCTACAACTAAGTTCGCTTTTCACACGTAGGCCTTTCTTTTAGATCAACTGCTTCCATTCTGCCAATAATTCCCCATAAATCACTGCTTACATTCAACGCTTCTCCCTTTCCTTTTTCCTTTTTTAGTTTTTCTCTGGGCATTTTTCAACGCTCCTTTTCTTGCATAGCCATTATCCTGTTCACTTTGGAAAATGCACTTTCACAACGTAATCCTTCTAAATACCAATAACTCCTCTGTTTTATACTCTTTTTATGAAACGAGGGAATATACAAGATACAACAACAATCCTTATCCTTTTACATAGAACCCACTACACATATTGCACAACACCATAGTTTACACACTCAAATTTGAGCTGGACAGAATATATATATATATATATGTAGTTGAAGAGTGATTTACATTAGGGGAACTATATTGAATAGTTTATTGAGGTTCCTGTTTGTTTTTCTTTTTGGCCATCTAACTTCCTATATGTTTCTGGGTTTAGCATATTGATATGCGAAACTTGAGTCTTAAGCTTTAACACAGAAAGCTCGTTTTTAAAAGTGTAAAGCATAGAATGTGAGATGAGAGAGGAGAATAAGCAGAGGGGGAAAAAAGCGGAAGGCGCGCACTGAGGCACACACTAATCAAATAATGCGCCGTTTCAGCGCATACCCTAATTTGTTGTGCCTCTTCGTGACATATGGATTACATGCACATCAAAAGAAGGCAGGAGAAGAAAAAGTAGAATTCTTTCATCCTGTAAAGTTGGCTTCTGGTGAAGTAACAAGAAAATATTTTTCCGGCCTCCTTTCTTTGTTTTTTTTATCAGTCACCTCAGATTAGGTACAGAGGAGACCGGCCTATCACATTTTGTATTCATATCGGACATTTGAATGTTTTTCGAATTCACTCGCGATCTTTTCTTCTAATGGTGAAAAAATGACCCTTTTTATTTAAACAAGAGTTCATGATCTAATTCTAGTAGAGTGAATTCAAGAGAGCTTATATATTTTTGCGGATTCGAGTCTGTTCAGCGTTCAAATGAAAAATGTGATGACACAGTCCTGTGACAGACGCATCCATAGCCGATAAAAAAGAATATAAGGTAGAATTTGACCTGGTTTGAAGGCATGTGAGATCCAGCTAAGGGAAATATATGTGTACCGTCATAATCCTATGGATAGTGAATTTCCACCATTATTAATCTGTTCACTATCATATCAAGGATCAAACCTATCTTAAATACAGCCAAAACCGTGCATGGTCCAGATATCTATACATATAATTTGAAGGAAAAATACACAGTGGACAGACAGCCTAAGAAAGGTTCACATTGGAAAATGTTTTTAGGTCAAAATGAGCTTTTGATATGGGGGCTGCATATGTCCGGAAATGCTGGCAGAATAAAGCTTCCGTGATAAAACTTCCAAGAGCAACAGATAAATCTTGCCCTGAACAAACCCAGATGAAAAAGACACATAATCATTACCTCTCTGCGATTTTTTAAATTTTTTTAAGGAAACATATATGTTACTGTAAACCGACCTAAAAGTCAAAATTCCACTTAGTATAGCACAGTGTTTCCGCGTTTCCAATTATGCTCTCCTTGAAAAAGTGCCATCATTTTACATTTTGGTCGAGGCGAGAATCATTGAAAACATCACTAAAGATAATTTCTTTGATGGTAAGTTAAACTCTGAGGAACAAAATTTCTTTTACCAGCCAATATCCGAATGCTGCGAGAAGAAGCTATGAAGTGTTTTAAGAATTCCGGGCTAAGTTCTTCTTCTACATTCAGTTGCTTCTTGGTTTCCTTTCAGGCCAAGCAAAGTCATTGCGTCGGCATAACTCGAGAATTTTAGACGTCACCCTTCACATAACAAACAGCAATAGACAGCAACTTGCCTTATTTTTTTTTTGCCAACGAATCATAATATCCTTATATACATTAGACGTTTGGGTACTCTTGTCCCTAAATCTTACATATTAACATCGATAGTACCAATGCAGATTTAAAATTGCGTGCAAGAGGGTCGAATAATCTGTTATTTCCATGTTGAAAAATTTTAACAAGTACTTAAAAACTTGACATCCTTGGTAATACATGTCAAGTCAGCAGTAACTTTCTGTTTGTAATTTTATAATTGGGCAATAATTTTATGAAGGTTTTTTTCCCATTTAATGTTTTGTTACAAATTTAACCTCAGTTTCATAAGAATGTGAAAGAAAGTAACTTTCAAGGCAAAAAAGAAAGAAAAGCAAGAAAAAGGCTCTCGATTGTCCGGTTGAGATGCTCTGTATGTATATGATAACTGACTTAATCTTTCCTATTCCAATGGACAAGCATTAAAATTTTAGACAAAAAATAATTAACGAAAAACGTATTTCATAACAAAATGCAGTCTCGTTACAGTCTCACGACCATGCACTCGGAGACAATACTCTCTATCAGACCATATGATTTAAAACTAGAAAGAAAGAAAGAAAAAATCTTACTCATGAATATAAGCTAAATCGGGAAGATGAATTTCATGATCCCTAATATCCCAAGCCATAAATGCACATTTTTCCCTTTGCACCACCAACAATTGTTCACAATACGCTGATCATATCATATGCAGTTGCACCAGGTCAGAGGAATTCGAGATTTATCCTCTGCAGTGGTGAAAAATTAGAATCTATCGGAGGTATTAGAATTTCGGACAAAACATAACAGAAGGTATTAGAACATCGTTTTGCTCCATTTTCAATTGCAGCAATCAGCTAACCACGGGATTTCATATACTTTTCATCAATGAAGCGCCTTTCAACAACCATTCCAACGCAATCAAGACGGCGGATGAACTCTTCGGCAATAATTACTCAATGCGAGGCTTTTACTAAAAGGAAGTAAAAGAGTAAAGCGCTCAGATGACCAGAGTGGGAATTGAATCACTTATTTTTAATGGATTTTATCCAAAATCTGTCAAGAAAACACTCTCTCCTCTAGCTGGGGAAATTTGAACCTGGGCAACAATTCAGAGGCAACCTTATTGAAAGAGACGTGTTTGAGATTATTTCTTTTTCCGATGGCCACATCATTTGACAGAAATACTATTTCCTGAGCATCCACGTTCTTTTCAAGCAGGTCCGTCCAGAATTCATCGTCTACGTTAAGGTTTGATGATCGCAATATACCTGTAACCTTATTCAGGGAAGCTACACTCCTACCAGCACCACAACCCATAGCAGTGGCAGCGCCCACTGCATTTGCTACTGCTAACGTATTAACCATTGGCATCTTATTTATAAAACCATAAGCAATGGGAGCTACAAAACTGTCCCCACATCCAACGGTATCAATAACATTGGCCTGAGAACATTTTTAAGAATCCAATGAGTTTGCACCAAGATAGAGAAAGCTGAAGAGAATAAATATAATAAATATATTAACATAAAAAAGGACTCTCGAAGGCCAAAAAGAAAAACACCAGAAGACATGAATTTAGTTGAATTTAATAATTTATTAAGAGACAAACATAATAAGTTGAACATGTAAACATGTCTTACAGTTGGAGCATATCAGAATCAATCTTGGGCATGATTCTCGCATGTTTGCATTTGCATGCAACGTTTGATTTATTTGAAAGGATCTTTTAGTTGAAGATAAATTTGTGAAGGAACAGAAACTTATTGAGGTCCATGCGACCATTTGGTTTGGATATATGGTCATACAGTTATTGAAAAAAAAAAATCATAATTTTTTCCCTTATTATATGTTTCACGGAAATAGCATTTGAACAGAAAACCCAAACTGAGAAGAACGTACCTTGAATGCAGGTGCACAAGCTATACTCGACTTAGATATTAGGATTGAACCTCTGGGACCTATTTTCACAATCACCCATTTTGTGCGGATCCCTCTTTTAAGCAACTCTTGCCCTGCTAATATTGGATTTCCTATGCCAGTTAATGACTCAGCCTGTCATGTCATACATTAACGCCAAATATGTAGTTAAAATCAACAGAAGAAAGTCAACTGCCAACAAATAAAGTCCATGATTTTTTTTTTCAATCTTTCACGTGTCAACCAGTTCAAAATAAGCTTGACTAAAGTGGCATTAGACAGAGACCAATTCATAACCACCACTCAAGTATATGTTATCCCCCTCTCAGTAATTGGAAATTATTTAATCAGCATTTTGTGTAATTGAGCTTGCCTGCATGATGGATTATCTATATCTATACCAACCTAGACCCACACTTCAGTTGAACGAACCAGCCTTAGAGTTCCATGTTCAACTAGTCAGGACTAAAAACTGTTTAAGCTCATTAACATATCTGCAAGGGTGTTGGAAATTTGGAACAGGTTATCATACAAGCAGTTATAAAGAGTTGTTAACCCATAAATGAGAAGTTGCCACATCAATTTGCACTACGGGACATGCATTTTAGAATGCCCAGATTTTCATCTATGTGGCACCAAAGAAATAGAATTCACAATCAGGTAATGCTACAAAGTTGTATTACATAACTTTGACAAACAAAACAGACCCATTCTTAAGAGGAATGTTGGGAATTGGGATCATTACATAAAGTTCATGAGGTCCTTATTAACACAAAATATAAACATGTGACCTCAACATTAAAAAAAAAAAAACTGAGATACAGCCATGTAGTTATTTTCATTTCGAAAAGAAAAATATGTGGCTTATAAGAAGTTATGTGGAGAAATTACAAAATTAATAAGCTAATATAAGAAATACACAACACATAATAGGAAATGCAGAACAGAAAATACATTATAAGAAACTAGAAAATAGCCAGATAAAAGCTATCTAAGGGGGGCTAGAAATAAAACCTCATCAGAAGTTAGAAGAAGAACATCACTCATCCTTAGAAAAT
>JANTPZ010091256.1:0-14746 GCA_025593235.1 Vachellia pachyceras | reverse complement strand
CAAAAACATAATACATAATCAACAATCTTTAAAGTAAGTATGCATTTAAGATGAAATAATAAGGTTTAAAATAATATTTGAAGCCATTGAAACATCATCATCTTCCTATTAAAGCTATAAAAGTATTATTTTTTAAAAAAATTATAAAAAAAATAAAAAAAAAGCGGGCTGGCCCGCCAGCCGCGAGCCAGCCCGCCCTAGCCTGCGGGCCAAACGGGCGTTTGAAATGGCAGCCCGAACCGCCCCCAGCCCACAGGTTGGCGGGCTCAACCCGCGGGCTGGGCCCGTTTTCCAGTACTATGATGTAGTTATGTTTGATGTGATGGAATTCAATTCCATAAAAAGCACCTAATTTCAATTCCATACTCAAGCTCAAGAAATTCATCTCGGGTTCATGGAGTCCAAATTTTTTGAACTAAAATATCATCTTTGTTATAAACTAAAGGAAATATAAAAGATAAAGGGATGAAAAGATAATTAGAGATAAAGATGAAGCAATGCTTTCTTCACTTAGATGTGCCAAATGTGTGGTACAAAATGTCCTATTTATATGCTCTCAACTCCAAGTAAGAGTTACATAGAATCAATGGCAAATTCAACCCCCATTAGTGTACAAATTGTAACCCTTGAGTTATTGGCATGAAGACCCCTAAATACTATTCATTGTAGAGGTTATGGATGATGAAAATGAAAGGCTAATAGGTGATACTTTATGGACATCCATAATATATAATATTTTATAACATTCCCCCTTGGATGTCCATAATTTTTTGTGCCTCATTAAAAACCTTACTAGGAAAACCCCATTGGGACAAAAACCTAGTGAAGGAAAAAAGAGTACATAATATTGTCTCCCCTTAATAACAACATCACTTTATTTCTTTGAGCTTTCGCATTTCAATACCATATACCAACTTCTCAAATGTTTTAGTTGATAACGTCTTTGTAAACAGATCTGCAAAATTATCACATGAGCAAATCTGTTGAATATCTATATCACCACTATTTATAAGATCATGAGTGAAAAAGAATTTTAAAGAGATATGTTTTGTTATATCTCCTTTGATATACCCCCTTTCAATTGAGTTATACATGCTGTATTATCTTCATATACCACTGTTGGGATATTTTGACCCAAAAACAATCCACACATTGTTTGGATATGTTGAGTCATTGATCTTAGCCAAACACACTCTCGACTTGCCTCGTGAACTGCGATTATCTCTGCATGATTTGATGAGGTAGCCGATAAAGTTTGTTTTGCTGAGTGCCAAGATATAGCTGCACCCCTACAAGTAAATAAATATCTTGTTTGAGATTTACCTTTATGTGGATCTGATAAAAACCATGCATTTGCATAACCAATCAATTGAGATACAGATTCATGAGAATAAAATAATCCCACATCAACTGTCCCTCGAAGGTATCGAAATATATGTTTAACTCCATTCCAAAGCCTTCTTGTTGGGCACGAACTAAATCTTGCCAATAAGTTTACTGCAAATGCAATATCAGACTTCGTTGAATTAGTAAGATACATTAATGCACCTATAGTACTAAGATATGGTACTTCTGGACCAAGAAGTTTTTCCTTTTTTTGTTGAGGGTGAAAATGATCTTTCTCCTTATCAAGCGATCTTACTACCATCGGAGTATTTAATGGATGTGCTTTATCCATGTAAAATCGCTTTAACATTTTTCTATATAAGTTGACTGATGAAGAAAGATTCCATTAGTCAAATGCTCAATTTGTAAGCCAAGACAAAATTTTATCCTTCCAAGATTCTTCATTTCGAATTCCCTCTTTAAACAATCAATTGCTTTTTCGAACTCTTCAGGAGTTCCTATTATATTCAAATGGTCTACATATACATCGATTATAACAAATTCTTATACATTTCTTTTTATAAAAACACATGGGCAAACTGGATCATTTTTATAACTTTCCTTTAATAGATATTCGCTAAGACGATTATACCACATTCTTCCTGATCGCTTCAATCCATATAAGGATTTATGCAAACGAATTGCATAACCTTCTCGAGAATTCTTACATGTTTCTGGCAATTTAAATTTTTCAGGGATTTTCATATAAATTTCAGTGTCTAAAGAACCATATAAGTATGCTATAACAACATCCATTAGACACATATCAAGTTTCAGGTTCACTACCAAACTAATTAGATATTTTAAAGTGATTGTATCAACCACAGGAGAATATGTCTCTTCAAAATCATTGCTAGGTCTTTATGAAAAACCTTGTGCTACAAACCGTGATTTATATCTCACGCTCTCATTTTTCTCATTTCGTTTTCGCACAAATACCCATTTATATCCCACGGGTTTCACACCATTTGGTTTTCGGATTACAGGTCCAAAAACTCCATGTTTTGAAAGTGAATTCAATTCTGCTTGAATTGCATCTTTCCATTTTGGTCAATTATCTCTAAATCTACATTCTTCAATTGATCTAGGTTCAAGATTCTCATTATTATTGATATTTCAATTACAACATTATATGCAAATATGTTGTCGACAATTAATTTTTCTCGGTTCCACCTTTTCCCTATAGTGACATAACTTATCGAGATCTCTTCATCATTTTTCAGGTACCTGGACCTCTTCTGGGATCTTTTGATTAGTTATGTCTTGAATTTCTTTTACAGGGATAGCCTCCTCAACCTGACCATTTTGGTTGTTTGCTCCCTTTTTTCTTTCTAGGATTTTTATCTTTGGAACCGACTGGTCTACTACGCTTCAGGCATGGCTTATACTCATTTACATTTATTGGTTGTCCTGCTGGGACATCAATTCTAATTGAAGCATTTTCAGTTGGAATGTGGGATTTGATAATCCTCTTGAGGTCAGTAAATGCGTCGGGCAGTTGATTTGAAACATTTTGCAAATGAATAATCTTTTGAACTTCATGTTCACACTGTTGTGTACGAGGATCTAGATGTAACAGTGATAATGTTTTCCATGAGATTTCTTTATTCAGCTGCTTACTTTCTCCTCCTAAGGTTGGGAAAGTTGTTTCATCAAAATGACAATCATCAAAATGTGTTGTAAATAAATCTCTAGTAGATTGTTCTAAATATTTTATTATAGATAGAGATTCATAACCAACATATATTCCCAACCTTCGTTGAGGTCCCATCTTTGTGCGTTGTGGTGGAACAATAGGGACAAATACAACACATCCAAATATTCTAAGATGGGAAATATCTGGCTCCTGACCAAAAGCCAATTGCAATGGGGAGAATTTATGATAACTTGTTGGCCTGATGCGTATAACTGCTGTTGAATGCAAAATTGCACGTCTCCAAGCTGAAATGGGAAGTTTTGTTCTAAAAAACATTGGTCTAGCTATCAATTGGAGGCGGTTAATAAATGATTCTGCTAATTCTGTGTGTGAACATGAGCAACAGATTTTTCTATCATTATTCCAGTTGCCATGCAGTAATCATTGAAAGTTTGAGATGAAAACTCACTAGCATTATCAAGACGAATTGTCTTAATTGCATGGTCTGGAAACTGTGCTCTTAATCGAATTATTTGAGCGAGTAATCTAGCAAATGCTAAATTACGTGATGACAACAAGGAAACATGTGACCATTTTTTAAATGCATCTATCAAAACCATAAAATATCTAAATGGTCCACATGGTGGATAAATATGTCCACATATATCCCCTTGGATACGCTCAAGATATGTAGGGGATTCAACCCCAACCACATATATCCCCTTGCTTTTCCGTAGCCTTCAATTAACTTTGTAGTACCCACTATAGTATTGATGCTTGCACTTCTTATTGTTAGATGAGAAAAATATCTTTTGTCTTTAAGTATAGTGTGTGTTGTTGCACTGCCTATGAGGCATATATCTTCATTCTTATATCCAATGATTGGAACATCCATAATCTTCAAAAGAAAAAAAATGCATTAAAACTAAAATACACAATAACTAATGACGCCTTTATTACACATTAAAACATTAAGTAGATTTGGGAAACATAAATAAACCGAAAGAAACATTTGCATTATTCTCCTAGCCAAACTCATCTAACCACGATTTTCAAAGAAATCAGCTACATCCAAGTGTGTCATAGCATCAAAGCCATTGATATCATCTAACTCAATGAGATCATCATTCTTATTTGTCCCAATATCATCATTTTTGTATGCCTCATTATCATTTGGGAAAGCTAAATTTGCTTCCACATTATTCACACTCTTTTTCATGGAGGCTTGATAAAGTTTCACTAGATGCTCATATGTACGGCAAGTACGTGCCCAATGCCCCTTCATACTACACCGATAACAATGATTCTCAGCAACTTTTGAAAGACCACTCTTGTCCTTTTTCTGTGCTTCATTGTATTTTTTCTTCTGCTGAATATTAGAATTATAACTATTATTGTTATTACCATGATGATAATAATTGCCACGTCCCCTACCACGACCACGTCCACAGCCACGATCATGGCCTCGACCACGACCATAAGGGTGGTAACTATTACGTGCACTCACATTCACTTTAGGGAATGTAGTAGAACCAGTGGGACGAATTTCATGGTTTTTCATCAATAGCTCATTATTTTGTTCAGCTACCAAGAGACATGAGATTAATTCAGAATACTTTTTAAAACCTTTCTCTCTATACTACTACTGCAGGAGCATATTTGAAGCATGAAAGGTGGAAAGTGTCCTATTTATAGGCTCTCAACTCCAATTAAGAGTTACATAGAATCAATGGCAAATTCAATCCCCATTAGTGTAGAAATTGTAGCCCTTGAGTTATTGGCATGAAGACCCCTTTGTAGAGGTTATGGATGATGAAAATGAAAGGCCAAGAGGTGAGATTTTATGGACATCCATAATATATAATATTTTATAACACTCTTAATGTAATTTCAGTTGGAGCTGCCATTCTCGAACATAGCTTTGATCCCTTTCATTTCCGTTTATCGACAAGCTCAACGACAAAAAACCACCCCTGACTGTGTCGGAAGCTCTCCTTTGCCGCCTGAAAATTTTGAAACTCACCGTTCTTTTGCTTCCTCGTGAAAAACACGAAACCCTTTCCGCTTTAGAATAAGTTTTGGACGATATCAACAAAATAAATGACGCAGAAGCATAATCAATATCGAGGAACAAGCCCCCAGGAAAGAATAAATCAAAAGGTTCGGTTCTAATTAGATGGGAGAATATTGTAATATGTGATTGTTTGTTTTCACAGGAATTAGATCCGAACTCAGAGATCGATTGGTTTGGTCAAAAGCACAACTGAAGCTTGAAGTGGTCGAGCAACACAACAAAGTTTTCACATTTTCTTCGAATTGAAAAGGAGAGTCAAAAGACAATATATTAACAGAGAAGGAATATGATTTTAGGTAGAGTGAGAATCTCAAGAGGAATTTTAATTGAAGATTCTTGCATAGCATTGCTCGCATGGCCTCACATTGCTCTGCGTCATCGTCAATTTGAGCTGGGAAAGTTGGGTGTGTAATGGAGAGGAGTAATATATTCAAATGTGAAAAACTACTTGATCATTCGACCTTCCCGATTCTTAGGTTTCATATTCAGTAGAAAACAAGTTAGCCGATGCAGATTTGCTCTTGCTTTCAAGTTGGCAGAGGGATCGACGATGGCTCTTGGTGAGGGGAGAGGGAGAGGGAGAGGGAGAGGCAGAGATTGATGGTGTTTCATTGAGCAGATGACCTTTTCTTTTCTTTGTTAGTTTATAATTTGGTTAAGGGTAAAATAATCTTTTTTTGTTGCATTTCCAAAAAAAATCAATATTCATAAAAAAGACATGGATTCCATCTTCATTTCCATGGTATACCAAACGTAATTTTAAAATCCATCTCCATCTCTATTTCTATCAAAATCAATTCCATTGTACCAAACGGGGCATTAGAGAAAATATCAATAGTAAAACATGTAAAAGTTGTATTGAATTTTTTTTCTAAAAATCAATTTATGTTTTTTTACAAATACACTTGATTAAAGAATTAATAACCAACAAGTTTTTATGGCCTTGTTTATTTCCTTGTTTTGAAAACAACTTTTATTTTTCAAAGCTAACCAAAAATAAGTTTTTTATTTTTCATTTTCAAAATAAAATACTTATTTTTAGTTAGGTGTTTTAAAAATGCAGAAATATGTTTTTTAAAACTAAAAAACCAAAATAATTTTTAAATATTCATTTTATTTTCTGTATTTTTTTGTTGGTGACTATACTAGCTATATTATACTGGCATCACATGTTTTAGTAACCAATACTAAATTGCACCACAGTTGTTATTGAATTAACTATATTAACTGTTATGATATGCATTAACAACTAATCTCAAATCTCATTAACAACTAATCTCAAATCTCACTAACTGCTAATGTCAACTTACACTACACACTTATATTGACAACTGGACTATTCATATTACAATTACTCATATTACATGTGTTTGACAAATCATTTGGGAGGTCAGGAATTCATTTCAAGGGGAGAATGCATTTTGGGTTTGTGCATGATGTTTGGGAGAGGCTTCCAACAAAATGTATTATGGGGCTATAATGCATTTTGGGGAGAAGGAGAAGCTCATTATGCTCAAAATGCATTACAAATATAACATCTCTAGAGTTCTTCCTTGTAAATATTGTCCTTACTGCAAACAAAGCAATGTTTTGCTCTTTTTGAGTTTTACAATACTCCAGAAAACCCGTCTACAAGATGAAAGTATCCACAACCTTATAAGGCATGTTTCGTTCCCTTTCCCAATCGATGTGAGACTTTATATCCACCCCATAGGGCCTAGTATTCTCGCTGGCACACCGACTAGAGGTTTGGCTCTAATATCATTTCTCGATTTGTGTGTCACCCTTGCACAGGGGCCATCCTAATCTTGTACCGTTCTAATTTTATCGGATGTCCTCGAAGACCTGAACATTTAAAGTCACGACTTGGGATACTCAAAGTAGCGACCTAAACGTAAAAATTCCAAGTCGCAATGTGGGACACTCTAAATCACAATCTAGATATGTTACGTCACAACCTGATACATTCTAATATGTTACGTTACAACCTGATACATTCTAACTACTTTTTTGGCTAATTTTATCACAATATAAAATTAAAATATATATGTGTATATATGTATTATTTAATGAATTTATTTTTTAGGTTACTTTCCACAAAAAGTCACTTTTAAAACATTTATCTAAACAAATTTTCATTCTTCAAAATGCATTTTGATCAAAAGTCATTATCCAAAATGCATTCTGATCAAAAGTCATTCTGTCAACCATTTTTCAAACAGGCCAATTAGCCACTGTCGCAATATGTATTAACAACTAAACTAAGGGCTTGTTTGGAAGCTATTTTGAAAATAACTTTTACAGATTCTGAGGCAAAACCTATGTTTTGGAGAATAGATTTTGGAAAATAGCTTTTACAGATTCTGAGGCAAAAACTAGGTTTTGAAAAGTGATTTATATTTGGGAAGTTATTAGCTTTTACATATTCCAAGGCAAAAAGTGGGTAAAAAAGAGGAAAGAGAAAGAATGAAAAGTAGGAAATATGAAAGAGAAAGAAGAAAAAAAATAGGAAAGAGGAAAGAGAAATAAGGGAAAAAGAAGAAAAAGTAGGAAAGAGAAAACCTAGGTTTCAAACTGAGGTTTTTTAACCAAAATAGCTTTTCAGAAATTTTTTTATACTTGGACAAAACCTAGGTTTTGAAACCAAACCTAGATTTCAGGAAGTGATGGCAAACAAGCCCTAAACTCACTAAGGGTAGCTCGATAATGGGGGTGTTTGGGAAAGCTTCTCAACACCCCAAAAGCACGTTCAACAGTGTTTTTCTGTAAAACGAGATAATCTCCTTCACACATTTACCTCGTAAATGGTAAAAGTACTTCTCCACCGCTTTACCAAATGGAACCAATAATATTTATGGGACTTATTTCAGATCTATTTGATGATTTTATGGATCAAGTAATAATTTTTCTTATTTGGATTTGATTGGAATTCCATTTTGTTTCCTTTTCTCTCTGTTTTTTTTATCATATTTAGACCAGGCTAGGTTGTATCTTGGACCGGGTTACTGGACTTTTGGAGCAGCCTAGCCACAAACATCATTTGTCGAACCAATCAAAGCGGGATTGATAGTTAACAGACCTGAACGACGTCGTTTTTGTTAGGCTGACGCGCTGCTCGGAGACCCTAAAATGACCAAGGGGGAGGGAGTCTGAACTTGGGGTTTAGCCTAATCCTTGTCTTACTGGTTTTCCTTCGTCCACTCGGCCTTGCTCTTCTCTCTTTCCCCGTCAGAACCGCTTATCTTGCAGCTTAAATAAGGCCGTCTATACCACTTGTCTGCTTACTGTGCCACTAAAACGCCACCCTCATAACGGCTTCTTCTATAAGCGACTGTGGGAGAAAGCTGGGGAGAGTGGTGGAGTTGATTGCCATGGGGTTTTCTACCCAGAAGACCACCACCACCACTTTGAGGCCCTTTTGCCCCTCCTCTTTCTGGACTTCGCACTCTTGTTGTCGCTCTTTTCGCGTCGCTGCTTCTTCTCGGCCTTTCATGGCTCTCTCCGAAGCTCACTATAGCAGGTTCACTTCTACTCTTTTTTTACTTTCCCGGCAAGTTTTTACCTGTTGGCGCATGGATTACTGTTCGACCTGCGCATTTTTGAATTTTGATTCAATAACCTTACATTTTAGGCAGGGCATAAGTGTTTTTGGGGGGCGGGGAACATTGCCTCATAAGGGTAAACATAATGGTCATTTTTTTAATTTTCTTTTTTGTTAATTCACTACATCTATTTGAAAGTGCAATCGTAATTATTACGTGGTTAGTAATGCATTGCATTTCCCTAGGCGTTTTCCCGAAAAGGTAGTTGGTAGCACATCGCCGAGGTGAACGGTGACGTTTAGTTTTTTATTGTACCGAAATTGGTTTTGTTAGGAATTGAAGGAATGATAATATTCAACTTAATATTTAAGTTGATATTCAGCTTAGCAACTTGATAAATGAGGATACAAATAAGCCTTTAACCACATACTAATAGCTAACAACCTAGGATCTAATAAAATCTAATTAAATATAATCATATTTCAGATTTATACTTCTAAGATATA
The DNA here is from genome assembly GCA_025593235.1 of Vachellia pachyceras. Lineage (NCBI taxonomy): Eukaryota > Viridiplantae > Streptophyta > Magnoliopsida > Fabales > Fabaceae > Vachellia > Vachellia pachyceras. The sequence continues at coordinate 5,602 of JANTPZ010091256.1, read as the reverse complement.
TAGAATATGAGATATGATACAATCTCATATCATAATCAAATATGAATTGTAGAATCTCAACACCCCCTTTGCCTACTAGGTGTTTGTTTGGAAACTCATTTTCCTCAATGGTGCACGTAAGCCAAGACAAAATCATCTTGAAATTTGTAAAAACATATCAAAATCTGTAAAACCATTTTAAAATCCATAAAATCACCTCAGAAGACGTAATTACTTTCTCCCAATGGAGTTCCCAAACACACACTATAAAATTTAACAAATCAGCAGTTTTGAGTAAACTGATCTGAGGGAGAAGATCTCGATGGGATGGTGTGACCTGAACAAAACTACGGTGTTGGAAACAGCGAACTGCAGAGATAGTCATAATCAAATAATATGAATAATATAATCTCAACAAGGCAATTCAAAATTTTAGATAAGGACAAGTGTTTCAGCTAAAATCCATGCCAACAGAATGTGCAGTCAGTTTGTTCTATTTGTTTATATTATTCAATGTTCTCTTTATGCATTCAAAAATTTTGTAATGCATTTGTAGTGGGGTTGAATTTAGTAGTATCTGTAATGAGTCAAGACAACCTTGAGGACTTTTTGACCAGCCTAAAATCTTGTTTGACTTAATGTGATTGTTAACATCCTGCTTCTTCTCTGGATTGAGTTGATATTTAAATTCACTAGTGTCTAAGTGATTGATGCCTTTATTTTCTTTGCATGATATAAACAGCAGAAGAAAAATCCTCTCCGTTCAGGTAGCCAACAATGGCCTCCAAAATAGCACTGCTTCTTGCAATTCTCTTCAATTTAGAGAAGGTTCTTTACAGTTTCCATCAAGAATAGTTATTGGGATGAATAAATACAGTGACATGGAACATAACCGGAATCTATATAAGACTCCAATTCATATTTCATTCTTGAAGTTCTCAACTGCATCGACTGGCATGTTGGAGGAAGTGACAGATGAAGAGGAGCTGAATCCTTCACATTCTTCTGAAGCAAAAGTTCAGACAGTAAGTATTTTTGCTCGTGACTGTGGAACATACAGTATTGCTGCTAGAGGGGAACTGTTTGGTGATAGAAGAGGCTGGGTGCGAGCTAGGGATAATTTGACTGTAACTAAAATGCAAAATAAGTTTGGGTGCAATAATGGCAGCACTTATGCATCTAAAATATATATTTCCGATGGCCAGGAACAGGTTCTTTCTAAGGATGGAGGGCGTGGTCCTCTTTTACTGCAGGATCATGATGTACCTATCTCATCCCCTGCAGTTATTCATTCTAAATTGAAAAATACAACAGTGCTGCTGGACTCTAAAAGGGCGGGGAGCCAGTCAATGGAACCCCATTTGGTAATCAGTAAAGATGAAACTTCTGACATAAATGAGAATCACAATTTGGAGTCATCTGCGAAGCATGCTGACCCTGCATCATTGTCCAGGAATCAATATGTTACTGGCGATTCCAAGCTTCGGGCAAGGCTCTGTAGCATTTATAAAGATATATTGGTTGTTGATAATATTTCTCTTGCTAAGGAAGTTGTCGGATTGCTTACAATAAAGTACAGGCATCTTATTCATGCATGTGATACTGAGGTATAAAGTCTTCTAAGCATGCAAACTTATGTTGTGGTTTTTATTGGTACAAAACTTTCTATAGCTTTGTTATTTATTTTCTTTTACTTTGGGCATGAATTTAACCCCTTCCACCTTTTTCAAATTGTCTATAATATGATTTCCACCCCTTTTTTGTAATACTTTTCTTCTATGCTTTTTATTATCATTATGGTGAAGTATTCTATGAGGCCGTAAGAGGCCTTAGTGCCTCTTGCCAATGCCATGTATGCTTCCATGGTGTCAAGAAGTCATTTTTTTTTCCTCATGCACCTCTTGACTTTATTTTGTTTTAAAAATGGGGGACATATGATATGTGCTGGTGACAACGCCTTTAAAGGTGGCCAAGATTGATGTCAAGGAGGAAACACCTGTTGATCATGGGGAGATAGTATGCTTCAGTATTTATTCTGGTCCAGAAGCTGATTTTGGAAATGGGAAATCCTGCATCTGGGTGGATGTTCTTGATGGTGGAGGCAAAGAGATGTTATTTGAATTTGAGTCATTTTTCAAAGATCAATCCATTAAAAAGGTGAACTTTCCTTCTTACCATCCCATTTTTGTGTGTTCTTGTTGCATGTTACTATTAAAACTGCTTATTTGAAATTTATGCTAAATCTTCGATATTGGGGGGGGGGGATATTAAAAGAGAAGGATTTTCTATATTTGAAAATCACCTCGAATGATTTTCTACCATTTTATCTTTAATAGGCGCCACTCTTACTCTTATGCAACTTGGATAAGATCTTTGATAGGTCAACAATCCAGTACTAATTCGTGCATCTGTTTTGGAAGAAAGCTTGTCTCTTGGAAAATTAGAGAGAAGATTTTGTGGTTAGATTTAATGCTGAAGTTGAATACCATGTCATGGCATTGTCAATGTGTGAACTTTTGTGGAGTAAGCACATAGTCCAAGAACTTCAATTCGGAAATCTTGACAAAGTGATGTTAAAGTGTGATAATCAAGCGGAGCTGTTCTACACATTGCCTCAAATACCATATTCCACGAGAGGACCAAATATATTGAAATTGATTGTTTTACCAGAGAAAAACTCTATGTAGGACAACCAGCTGATGTTCTTGCAAAATTATTAATAGTGCCCTGTATTTCTTACATTGACAACAAGCTGGGCTTATTCAACCCATAAGATTTAGCTTGAGGGTGAGGGTTGATTGTGACTGATTATCATCGTAAATATAAGTGCCTATGATTAGGGAGTTTAAGTTGAATTCTTTTATAAAACGGGAATACTATAATATAATTGTTTTGGATTTGAGTCATCATAGTCTTTTCTTGTACCCTCCCTACAAAAGAGAAGCTCCAGGTAGGTTAGAACTTTCTACATTTCACAATCTTGCTCTTTCTCTTTCTCTCTTAATCTTTGTGAAGTTAAATATATGGTAGCAATGTTATTTCATCAATGACACAAACAAAGTCACTTCTATCTTCTCCAGGTTTGGCATAATTATAGCTTTGATAATCATGTTATAGAGAACTATGGGCTTAAAGTTTCTGGTTTTCATGCTGATACTATGCATATGGCTCGATTATGGAATTCATCAAGACGCTTGGATGGTGGTTATTCTCTTGAAGCACTTACAAGTGACAAAAGGGTTATGTGTGGGACTCACTGGAACCATGAAAAGGATTTGATTGGTAAAGTGTCAATGAAAACTATATTTGGGCGGAAAAAGCTGAAAAAAGATGGATCTGAGGGTAAAATGATTACCATTTCTCCTGTTGAAGAGCTTCAAAGAGATGAGCGGATACCTTGGATATGTTATTCTGCCTTAGATGCTAGGAGCACTCTGAAGCTCTATGAAAGCCTTAAGAGTCATCTCTCAAAAATGCTGTGGAAAGTTGATGGAGTACAAATGAGGGGACCTCTTTCTGAAAAAACCATGTATGATTTCTATGAAGAATATTGGCGGCCATTTGGTGAACTTCTTGTCCAAATGGAATCTGATGGGATGCTAGTTGACCGTGCATATCTTGCTGAGATAGAGAAAGTGGCCAAAGCAGAGCAAAAGGTAGCTGTTAATAGGTTCCGGAAATGGGCATCTAGGTATTGTCCTGATGCAAAGCATATGAATGTGGGAAGTGATTCTCAGTTGCGCCAGCTGCTATTCGGTGGCATGGTTAACAGGTGCACATCTTCCTTAATAAATAGAGGATCTGTAATTTGAAGACTTAATTTGTTTACATATAAACTGTATTCAATATACATAAGATATGTCATGTTATGATACTATTGTGACAAAATATGAAGTCCATTATTTATTAAACAAACAAATTAGGGGAATGGATGATATCTGTTTCATTTAATCAGTTTTAGGTGCATACAAATATCTTAGTTATATTCATTTGTAGTTTGAAAGCCTCTATTATTGCAATTAAGCTTTTTTTTTTTAATTTGAAGTTTTTGCAATAGTAATAATTTCTTTTTGGACTCTAAATGCTTTCAAGTTTTGGATAGATTTCTTCACTTGAATTAATTTGACTTAAAGAGTAACCAGACACCAAATCTCTGTAAACTATAATGTAGTGTTTAGACCTGTTCATCTGAAACAGTATTCATTGCATTCTTTTCTTTTAATAGGCTTGACATAATTCTGACTTGTGAGCCTTTTCATTGTATGACTCTGTGAATCCTTGCTAATTAGTTTGCAGGGTCATAAAATTAGTAAGAACTCATTTTCAAAGTTCATAGTGATATTTCAATGTTAATATTAGTGCAATTCTGCTGGATTTGTGTGAGGCTTGATGTATTCCAAAACCCAAACACAAGCTGCTGTTGGTTAAGATTTTGGGCTAATCACAAACACACAACATGGGTCACTTGTTTATGGACTCAGGCCTTTTAATACACACGCGCACACATTATTGCACATGAGATCATGGGAAAAATAAATGCTTTTCTTTTTAATTGTTAATTAAATTTACTATTTTCTGCAATTTTCAAAAAATGTAGATCGGCTACAGTGATTGAGGCTTTCATTTTCATTTTCTGCATTCTTATTCCAGTAAAGACTCTAGTGTGGCACTTCCAACTGAGCGGACTTTCAAAGTTCCCAATGTTGATAAAGTCATCAAAGAAGGCCAGAAGGCGCCCTCAAAATTTCGTGATATTAAGTTGCATAGCATTGGTTGTCAGCTGCAAACTGAGATGTACACAGAAACTGGTTGGCCATCTGTCAGTGTTGATGCTTTAAAGGCTCTTGCTGGAAATGCTTCTGCTGAATATGACTTTATAGATGAGGCCTGTAACTTGGATTGTGCTTCTCAGGATGAAGTTACCTGTGTAGAAAAAGACAATACAGCTTATGGAACAGCTTTCTCTGCCTTTGCATTAGAGGATGAAGGGAGAGAAGCTTGCCATGCAATTGCTGCTTTATGTGAAGTCTGTTCAATTGACTCTTTGATCTCTAACTTCATCCTTCCCTTGCAGGTAATTTATTCTATTTGTATTTTTGTTGGATTTCCCCTCCCTTTTTATAGACTAATCATGTCGTTGTTTTCCACCTATAATCTTTGACTACTTTGCCTGAGGATTATTAATGAAGTTTTGGTTAGTAACCCGTAAAGAGTCAAGATTATTTGAGCATGAGTGACAGGTGGGGGTGGGTAGCTTGGCTTCTGTTAGCTCCTGTACAAATGTATTTTTCTGTAATTTGTTCTAGGATTGTTATTTTTTTTTCATTTTGTTGGTTTTGGTTCTGTGGCAGGGTAGTAATGTTTCAGGAAAGAATGGGCGCATTCATTGTTCCTTAAATATCAACACAGAGACAGGACGCTTGTCAGCTAGGAGGCCTAATCTACAGGTTCTTTTAAATTAAAAGACATGATTAAAGTCATCTTTATAATTATGACTAGGTTAAATGTTGGTTTACTTGAAAAGCTAAGTACTGTTCATTGCAAACTCTACTATTGTCCCTCATTTTTTTTTGGTACATGCATATGTTTGTAGCAAAATAGGAATCGGATCACATTATTTCAC
>JANTPZ010091255.1:0-21847 GCA_025593235.1 Vachellia pachyceras | reverse complement strand
TAAATGGAATCAAATATGTGAAGAACTGAACCTGTATATCAAAGAAGGAAAGCCTTTTGCACTGATATTAGCATGAAAAGGAACGCTGCTATTGATTTCAAACTTGAAAGGTATATTACGATTACAACGCTGCCAATCTCTCACACTCCCCTGCAAACAAAACAAAAGTATATATATCACAGCCTTGTATGCTTGTTATACGTACTACGTACACACACATGCATGCATGCATGCATGTATGTATGTATGTATGTATGGGCAATAATAATATATTTTGGCCAAACCTTTCGAACATGCAGTGCTTTGCGAACGTCTTCGTTACTGGCCCAATATTTAGCTAGTAAATACCCGCTTCTCTGTAACATTGGTCAGGAATAATAACGTTGAACAATCAGATCAGAGAGATTAGTCCACATCAATATGTGTATGTGTGTGTCTGTTCCTAAAGCTTAAGGCCATATAAGAAAAGCCAATTATTTATTGGCTCGGCTTATGTAATTAACCGCAATTTTATCTTATTACACGTAGTTTGCTAATGGCCATAGATGTGGATATAAGTTCAGAAGATAATATTAACCCCACTGTTTAATATAATAACTAGTTGAATATTGAATTTAATCATAAGTATAATATTCCAATTAACTATGTCTCCTAAATTTAAAATGTTTAATTTTCCTTAAAGTAGCTCCATTGGCCGCATACATTAGATTTATCTTCAAAGATAATTTAGATGAAATATGGTACTTTAATAAAATCAATTCATATTTGTTACAAATAATGGAATTAATTAATTTTATCAATATATTTTAATCAATTATCTAGGCGTTCTATCAGCGGAATGCGTAACTTTATTGACATGTGGAAAGCTTTAAGATGCTCTCAGGAAACAAACTCAAAATAACGCGATTAGCCTAATTAATCAAATAAAACGGCGTCAAAAATTAACAAGGAATAAGCTTGAGATCAAATTATAGTTTATTTGTTCATTATTAATCAAATAATCAATGCATTCGACAACAATAATTACCCGACATGTTGATGCAGTATCACTGGCCTTCATTTTTTCGGTTAGAGATCTCTTTTTCCAATTACTTCTTTGGGGCATCGTTCTTAAATCATAACCTCAAAAAGCTGGTTCCAAAATCTGACTTTGATCCACTTCTGCAATTAACTGAAGCCAAAAGAGAGAAAACTGTACAACATGAAACTGACCGATGATTATTAGACTAATTAGTTCAATACATAGTATAGGTTAATAATTATGTTACCTCTTGGAATGACTGGAAATCTCTGAGACAAAACAAGTTGTAATATCCGTATATTCTTATGAGTGAAAATAAAGGCTAAGCCAGTATTTATGTGATGATTTAATGCCCATGGATATAATGTAAGTGCCTTTAGATAAGAAGGATCATAATTGACTAAGTCCTTAGTCTTGAGGATTTTAAGTAAGAATGACCAAGGGCAAAATGGACATTTGGCCAAAATGACAAGATAAAATGGTCATTTTGATTAAAAAGGGCCTAGGACATAAAATATCATCAAATAATAAGGACATTTTGGTAATTTGGTCAAAAGTCAACAAAAAGTCAAAGTTGACAAAAAATGTCAAAGTCAACCAAGGGCAAGGTTGGAATTAAGAAAGAGTAGAAAAAGTGATAGCATTTTGGAAATTATGGCAAAAGTAGAAAAGGTAGTGGCATTTTCGTAAATAAGTGGTAAATAAAGGATTTCGGAGTTAAGGACGACCGGGAAATAATTATTTGAGGTAACAGGAGTCCTCAAACGCCAGAGACTCAAACTGAGAAAAGTTTAGTTGGGTCATAAAGTAATTAATAAAATTATTACACGGTATTTGGTGCGGGCAGTTTCGTTGTATAGAGAACAATAGTGCCCGAAAAACCCGAAAAAGTATTTTCTTATAAAATTAATTACGGAAAATCTGGGAAGAATTTTGAGGAACGGAAAAAGAGCTTGAGAATCAAGGAAAAATATAAATTTTTTCCATGTCCTTAAGTCAAATTGGCAGCGTTTTACGGTGTTGCACACAAATCGAGAAATCCTGACGATTTACGAAGAGAGCCAATGGTATTTTGAGGAAGGAATGACCTAGGCAAAGAGGCCTAGAGAATGGCGCCACATGAGAGAGAAAGTCTCCGGAAAAGTAAAAAGATAATTACCCCTATAAAGTGTATTTTACAGAAATGTGTGCCACCGGATCAAGTAATTGGACAGGATGGATTTAGTCAGCCCAACTAAGTCATTAAAGTGGTGGTTGAGAGTAACTATGACACCTTTTTGACTCACCACAATAGCTTGACAAGTGGCATGATCTTCTCCATTCAAGGACAAACTTGGGGACCAAGTTTTAATCCTATCCATCCATTAATTCAAGAGGCTTTTAATTAGTCATTTCCTCCCTCTCTCTCCTCCCGAAAACCGTCCAACTTCCCTCTCCCTATGGTTTGAATTTTTCTCTCTTCTCTCAAGCTCCCAGGACACCATTTTTGCTCTCTCAAGGTAGAAGAAAGAGCTCACACACAAGGTAAAGCCCAAGCACCCTCCTTTTTTGAGTCTTGTAACCTCTTTCACCTTTCTAATGGTTTGATTTCTTGAAGAAGTCTCTTTTTAAAGATGAGAGGCAAGGATTTCAGAATGTGGAAATGGAAATGAGATGTTTTTAAAGGAACAAAAGGTTGCAAACTCTTCTTCAAAGTAGTAAAGAGTGTTTGATGGTTGTTGTTGTTGTTGGGAGTTGCTGTTGAAACTTTGGGAACCATGAGTTTATAGGGAGATGCTGTCCATTTGAAGTCTTGAAAAGGGAAAATGTGTTTGAGTATTTTGGTGCTTGAATCATGATTTGGAAGTAAGAATACACAAGTATTCATAAGCAAAAGTTGAAAAATCCAAGAAACCTTCTTTTTCTGTTTATTTCAAAAATCTGTGAAAAGTAGAAGGAGTGGGATTTTGATGATTCTAATGCTTCCATTGGCTTTAAAATGATGTTTTGTGTAGGGTAAAGCCAAGAGATGGATTTTAGAAGTTTAAGGAACCATAAAAACCAAGCATTGAACTTGTAGGCCTCTTGAAAAACCCACAAAGAGTTCTATGCGTTTTTACAAGATTTATGGCAACTTGTTGGTTGTGTATTTACATGGATCTTATACCATGATTTTAGGATTTTAATACCCTCAAGAGTACATTTGGAAGGGATCCTAAAGAAGTTTGGAGTTAAGTTAAAAAAGGAGAAGCTTTACAAAGGTAGCAAGACTACTAAACCAAACTTATGTTTTATGAAACTTTGTTTTAAATGATGTATGACTTTTGTGATGAATGAAGTGAATGATATGAGTATGAAATGTGATCTTGATTGCTATGGCCATATGCATATAAAAATGTTGTTTGAATATATCACATGCTCATATGTTTGTTAAAAGGTTGTTACATGCATATTCACAATACTTTTGTTTAGCTAGTTTTGCTATTGGGATTTCAAAATCTCATTATCCAACAACTAATCATGTAGGTGCAAGCTCAAGCAAGGATAAAGAAAAGATTAATGATGCTTGAAGATGATGTTTTGTTTGGTGTAAATGGTTAAGATGCATACTTTCTTGAAGTTGTTGTCATGTTTGTAACCTAAACCTCTACAAAAGTATCATGTGAATGGGTGATGAAGTATGCATGATAATGAGCTAAAAGTAACCAAGAATAGTAAAGGAATAATCATGCATGTTAGAGGTAGGTTAATGGACCAAAAAGAGATTTTGGTGAATTTTTAAGAAAATTGATTTTCAAAGCTAAGGGGGTTCCAAAGGCCCTAAAAAATGAATCTGTTTCAAGTAACAGTTAAAAATAGTAAATGAGCTCCCAATGGGGTGAAATTTTCCAGTCAGAAACTACACATCCTAAGCTTTAAAATGATATAAATTTTGCAAATTTTGGATGTGTACATTAAGAGATATGATTTTCCAAAGGTTGAGGTAAAATCTGGAAAACTGGAGTGAACCATTTCGAACAGTATGCGGTTGTTGAATAAACTGTATCAAATGGGTAAGAATTGGAACCAATGAGTATTTTTATCCTATAGTTCACTTAATAAGAAAAATTTAGAAATTGGAATAACTCAGTTTCGAGTTTTCTAGAATTAATTATGATTTTTCAAATTTGGGTCAGAAATCTGAAAAAAGGGCACGTGAACAGTAACCACGTTTTTCCATCTTTGAAAGTTTAAAGTTCACATAGAAAGCCTAAATTGAGTTTTCCAAAGCCCAAGAGTGATTCGTAAGTGATCTATAATAGGAAAATAGGGGGAAAATAGGGGGTGTTACACAAGTTCTTGGGGTCTATGTTTCGGTAATTTCCCCTACAATTTTGCTGTAATGCCTGTTCTTGTATAACCAGCGATCAATATAACTAAACCATGTTAGTCATACTTAAAATAACCATTTTAACAACATCTGCGTACTAATAATTAAAATACAACTTGTGTATATTAATTATGAAATTTAGTTACCTCGTAGAGTTCATCAGAGATCAGTCCCATTCCATGAGCAAAAGGGATTGCATAGTTTATTTCAAGCTTTGTTGTCACATGATTCCCTAGTACGTATCCCTATTCATAAGTAATACAAGCTTAGCATTTGAAATGTGTGTGTGTGTGTCTTTAATTAATGTAAAATAAGAAATAGGGAGATCTATGTATAATTTGAAACCTGGATATTTATCTGTGGTCGGACCCCATTTTCATTGGCTGCAGAAACAAGCATATATAATGATGAACCATTAGGTTATCTCTATGTGAGAACACACACACACACAGTCCTTATACATACATATATATATATATATATATTAATTAATAATTGATAGTTAAATAGTCCATTATAAATTATGAGTTGCAATTGTACCATGTGAAATTTCTTGAAACAAGGCTGGGATAGGAAGATAAAGTTAATGTGACAGGTATTCCGGATGATTGAACAGCCGCTATAAAAAAATTAAAATATATGATATCATTGTGAAATGTTTTGATATAACGTCAAGAAATTAACCATTTCATTGTTCACATGATTGATGATGATATAATATAATTAAAATGTGAAGTAGGTTCAGTAATGTATACCTCTTTCAAGAATTGGTGCGCATAATGAATTAGGGTCCAGTCACTCTGCTCAACAGCTGCTTTTGCTTTGGTGTAAGTGAAACATGTTCCAACAGGTAAATCTACAAACACAATACTACTTACCTGATCAAGCAAAAGCATTTCCATATATAGTCAATTGAAAGCACTAACACTTTTTTGTTAGGCATATAGGTATCTTTATATTAGGGTAACCTTTGTTGATACTTTGTTTTGATGATAACAAAAACCCCAAAATGTGGCAAGATTCAGAATCTGGTTTAATTTTTTTTTTTTGAAACTATGCTGAGTGTCTCAGAAGATTTTTGAAACTCGAGTCATAACTTCCACAAACTTAAGTTTTGTAACTGTTTTTCAAAACTGGATATTGAAATTGGAAATTTTGAAAAGAAGTTTTGTGATCAAGTTCAAAAACTTGAGTCCTTAGTTTTCAAAACTTGAAGTTTCATAACGTGCAATCAAAATTGGAAGTCAAAACTTGAGGTTTCGGCTTCAAGTTTTCTCATCACGTTATAAAACTCGAGTCACAAATTTTCAGAACTCGAGTTTCCCAGAACTAGTAATGAAAATTGGAAGTTTTGAATTCAAGTTCTACAAAACTCGAGTTCCATGTTTGCAGAACTCGAGTTCCACAACTTTTTCCCAAAACTTGAATTGAAAACTGGAAGTTTCATAGAACTTGAGTCCTGCTATTTTCCAAACTCAAGTTTCATGCCTTGCAAAATTTTATCAGTTCAAAAACTTGATATTCAAACTCGAGTACTTACTGGAAGTTTTCAAAACTCAAGTTCCGGACATTCTGAACTTGAGTCTCGAGGACCTTGTTAACTGGATAGTTTTTCACACATTTTAGAACTCAAGTCCTCATTTCCATAACTTGAAGTTTTACAACTAGACTTCAAAACTTGATATCAAAACTTCAAGTTTCAAATGAAAGGTTTTCAACTATACTTCAGAATTTTCACTGTAAACTCGAGTCTCAAATGAAAGTTTTTCAAAACTCGAGTCTTATTTATCAGATTTGGAAGTTTTACAATTGAGCTATTAATTCCTATGTGATAGAACTCGAGCCATGGAATCTTGCAAACTCGAGTTCCCTTTTCTCTGACACAGCTACGCCTAACATTTACGGAAGCTTTCCTTTTTCGTGCTGGAACATTTTGAATGTTACATGCTCTCATAAATGCACTTCAGCTATTTCACGAAATAGATCAGGTCGTCCCAGAAATAAATTCGAGCATTAATGTCTTTCGACGTGACAGTTTAGCAACCATTGAATGAAGCATTTATGACAGACGAACAAACGAAGCTTCTGCGAGTAACAGATACGAGCTTCTCTCTAACGGCTATTCAACTTCAAAGTAACGACTAATGAATGCTACCTCAAATATAAATGGAGAAGCCTTAAAGACAGACAGAGAAGATGAACGAACTTGATTAAGCCATTATTGTCTGCAATTGTCTTTCTGTCATTTTGTAAATCAATTTCTGTGAGCTTCAATATTTGACTATCCATTCTTTACAGAGAGTCTATCTTGTCAAACCTTGTTGTAATCTTGTGAGCTATTCAAGGTTGGGACCTTGAATTTGTTGGATTGAATTTAGTTGAAAAAGAGAGTGCGTGAGACTCTGTTTTAGTGCGTGTTGCAAGGGGGAGTGAGCCTCATATTGTAAAGGCCAGGTGTGACTGATTTGTGGTTGGATAGTGGATTTAGAAATCTTAGAGGTGCTCTGGGGACTGAACGTAGGTCAGGTGGACCGAACCTGGATAAATCGCTCGTGTTCAAACTTCTCTTTGCTTTCCTCAGTGACATTGTTTAATTTCTATAATTTCCTTTTAATTTTTAAAAGTGACCAGTTCAACCCCTCTTAGTCAAATCCTACACTAACAACCTTGTCCGAGGCACCATAATGGATTAATCCCTCTTGGTCAAATCGCTCCCACTAAATCCAACCCGGTTGGTAAAAAAACATTAATAATTAATTATTAAAACATTGACAAAGCACAACAAGTCAAAATGAAAGTAAAAGTATGTTATTAGCTGGTTTGCTAATGCTTACAAATTAACATATAATAAAAAAGCAAGTTAATTAGGAATTAATCCATTATATTACACATATCTAACCTTAGTTGAATGTGGCCTCAAGACTAAGCTAGGCTGGCTCCCATTGTATTCTTGGTTTATAAACGCAAGTGGACCTACACACACACACACACACACACACACAAAACTTAGACAAGAGAAAACAATTATATTGCTGATGATGATCATTTTTGTGGGAAAACAAAAAGGTCTTCAACCCGTGATTTATCCACTGCAGAAAGGTTTTTCCTTATGAAAAATTAATTACTTTTTTCATTGGTTATCAACCAGTTTAGAAATTCAACGGCCTGAGTTCTTATTTATAAAATTACCACCGGTTATACTTTCTACACCATCCCTACTGCAACCGATGTAGAACTGTGAAAAAAAAAACATATTTTACACTAGCATTATAAGCATGATATGTTTTGTTGAATTATAGAGGACAGCAGAGAAAAGAAGATTGAGATTTAAGAGAAAGACGAAGACGTTCACCTGTTTCAGAAATGAGTCCGACGAAGCCAGAGCAACCAGGACCCCCAGATTGCCAAAGGAGGAGAGGATCATCTTCAGGATTGTTCTCTGACTTAATAAAATAATAGAAAACTTGTACTTCTTCTGATTGACCCACTCCCACATAATTTATATATTACAAAATCAATCTTCTTCGATTCATTTAATCTTATAAATTATTACAGATGGATCGACAAATCAAGATACACACACAAGTACCCAGTTTCAAGCTCAAAAGGAAGGCGTCCATGGAAGCCAGGAAGAAACGCTACCGTTGAAGCCGAAGCCACGGCAGCCCGAGGGCAAATCTGTAAAAGCACAACAAACAGAAGCATTTTTGTGATAGAGGCAATGTGGTTTGAGCTCATCATCATCAGCCTCGCCATTTTTGTGATCAAAGGTCTCTCTCTTCTGTTTCTCCAATTGCCCTTTGAGTGAGTGTGGTGGGCCTCGGAGACATGAGCAAGCGAAAAGCTAGCTAGTTCTAAATCCAATGTATTTTTTTTTTTGGGGTACAGAATCCAATGTATATTTTAGAGACACTTGCGCAATAATTAATCTCAGCTCTATGTGCTACATTTTCATTTGAACAGTAACGGAATATCCTATTCAAAAAAATAAATAATTATCTTTTTTCCAATAAAAAATATAATTATCACTTACTGAATGGCAAATTTCTGTTTAATATAATGCCCTGTCTATGGTGGTGGAAGTAGATATAAGGTTGAAAGTTTATTTGGCGTACCCATCATATACAGAACTATGATATAATTTTCGGTAGATAAAAATAATAAAATATGTCCACTTATAATGTGAAAAGACTTATATCACTACCAGAAAAATGTCATTTAGCGACGGAAAATTCGTCGTTAAAACAAAGGTCGCTGATATTTTCTGTCGCTAAATGGAAATTTTCTGATGGAAAATAGCTATTTAGCGATGGATTTTTCCGTCGTTAAATGATATTTTTCTGGTTGTGTATGCCCTTAATAATAAAATAATAAGGAAACTTAGAATGATGTAACAAGTATTAAATAATATTAGGGCTGAATAACTAATTTTGTCTTATCTTCGGTATCTTAATAAGATGTCTTCTGTAAGGGATTTTGACGCTTTTTATGACATGCTTTGATAGTTTTAATTGATATTAAATATTTTTCATATAAGCATGCATATGCTTAATTGATATTGAGGAGTAAGGTTTCTGCACAAAGGGATAGTGTTTGGCAGCAATTTGCATGTTAAGAGAGTGTGAAGAGAGAACGTGACGGACATGGGAAAAAAACATTTTACTGAAAGACAGCGATAATTATTGAAGGATTTCTTTATCCTTAATTACAACGTGGATAAGAAAGTAACTATTATTCTTTTCTTTGTTTTGTAATGCAAAAATGTTTCGTATTATATACTCCCTAATATCCTCAATATAAGTGCTACTAAACTAATCTAGATAGATTAAGAAAATCAAATAAATATCTATAAAAATATATGCAATCAAATTTCAAAATAAAAAACATTAAAGCAAATAAAATATGCTTCTCATTATCTTTTGATAAGCACTTTCATGGGGAAATCAAATAAAACTAATTTAAATGCAATATAAACTTAGGTCGATCTCTACGTGGAGCCTATATTTAGTTCTTAAGTAATCTAGTTTAATTAACAATCTAATTTAAGGGTATCAAGTATGTTTTTCACTATCTAATTAAACTAAATGATGTATTTAAATTCTATAAAATGAACGCCCTAGTAGATTAATACTAACCTTCATTGTCCAATTTTAATGTTAAGTTCTTTTTTTAACTAAGTACAAGGACTAACAAGAAACCTTACTAATCAACATTCCTAACTTTTCAATATGATCTAAACCTAAACACAATTAATCAATTAGGAATATCTTACTGCTTAGCTCATATTAAATTCATAAAAGATCCTCTTTACCTTCAGTTAATTCTTTGAAAAATAGCAAATAAATTGATTTCTAAAAAATAGAGGAAAGCCATCGAATAATAAGAGTGTTATAGTCAAATCACAACCTATAGTATTAATATAACATAAGTATCACAATTCAAATTACATCAAGCGATTATAATCATCTTCCAAATATACAAATCATAACCTCTGGCAACCTAAAATTACAATGTACAATACAGAGATTAGGAAATGAAATTAAAATTCAGAGAGCTCCCCTAGTCGCTCAAAGATTTAAGTCAGCTACATCATCACCGTCGGACAATGAATCTAACTGCTCATGGTTAATAGCTGAACTTCCACGGCCATGAGAAGGTGACGCCAACGGAGGAAGAGGGAGGAGTGTGTGCAACTCGAATATGAGTGAGGCTGATTGGTAATGGAGAAAAAGACGAAAAGTGTGGATGGAATGGAGGAAGTTGTTGAGTGAAGGAGTGAAAAAAATGAAGAGAGAATGGAATGGTGTAGGTGACGTGAGGTGGAGTTAAAATGAGAGAGCGAGAAGTGAGTGGGTGAGAGAAAGAAATAAATAAGAAAATAAAGAGGAGAGGTGAGAGAGAGTTGGACATGAATGAGATGGAAATGGAGATGTGTGATAGAGGAAAAGGAAGAAAGAGTGGCAGCAGGTGTGGTGAGTGATGGTTATTGCCTGATGAAAAAGAGAGGTCAGGTAGAGAAAACGAAAAGAGTACAGTGAGGGTTGAAAAGGTGGGAATTTATAAATTTCTAAAAAATAATGGAAATAAATTACCTTTATGAGAAGTCCTCCTCCAGAAAATGAATCTCCAAACTTGCTGCTGTCTTCTTCTTTTTAATTCACCCATTCAGCTTTTCCATTGGCCTTTTCTTTTTCTTTTTCTTTTTTCCTTTTTACTTAACGCCACTGTTCCTTCCAGCTTCATTTCTGATTCTTTAAAGTATTAAATTCCAAAATGCTCTATACGTCGAACACAAATATAACATCGTGCAATTAAAATGTTAGACATGTAGAGGATTTAAAGAGTGATAACAGATCTCGAAGTCAACAATTAATTTATATAATCACATATTAACACAATTAACTTTCAATTGACACATTTAAACCTAAATAAGATACTAAATGATTAATATTAGTTACACTTATTTCATATAAAATAGAGACTTATCATCTTTATAGATTTCATTCCCTTTATTACAAATAATCAAGTACTCTAGAGCATCATTACACACTTTAAAATAATAATAAGTTAATTTTTGAATGGGTCAACCGATCCATAAACTCTTCAATGTTGTTCCAAGTACTTCCACCCTTGTTAACAGCTTCTGCAGCCAAATTCTTCCATTTCAAGGCATTATTCTTCACTTCACACATTCGTTCCCCTTCTTCTTCTTCACCTTTCATGATTTCCAAAATAGTTTTCTTCAATGCTTCTCTTCTCACAATCCCTTTCTCATCAACTTGAACTCTCACTCCTGTTTTCCAAACATCCTTGATAATCTTTGCATTGCTCCTTTGATCACTCCAAAGTGGCATAAGCACCATTGGGACTCCTAAACTCAAAGCTTCCAACGTTGAATTCCAACCACAATGTGTTACAAAGCATCCTATAGCCTCATGTGATAGGACTTTTAGTTGGTGACACCATGTGACCACCAAACTTTTCTGTGTTTTTCTGGAAAATCTTTCCGAAGCTTAGCTTCTTCAGATTCTCTCACTACCCACAAAAAAGTGATTCCACTTTCTGCTAAACCCCATGCTAGTTCCTCCATTTGCTCTTCCGTGAGAGGAACTATTGTTCCTAATGATGCATAAACCACTGATTGTTTGGGTTGATGATCTAACCATTTGGTGCATTCTTGATCACTCTTAAACCTGGCAAATCCATGATCTTCTTCATCTTCAAGTGCTTTCGTGTTATTGCTCAAGAACTCATAGGGTATGGTTGGTCCAACGGTCCTTAGGTTTGGCCAAATCTTTCTCATACAATCTGCAACCTAAAATCAAATTTTATAGATTAGTACCCCCTCTAATCTAGATGTAAGAGCTGCTCCTCTATTCATAATTATAGAGTAGAGAAAGAAGGTTTTTCTAATCATATTTACAAATAACCTCATTAAATTTTTATATGAATATACAATTTTTAATATTTATTTATTATTATATAGATTTTATATTTATATGACATATCATGTATGTCAAATAAGGGTAAAGTTAAAAGTATTAAATTTTAAGATAAAATGGAATTCAAAGTTTTTCTTAGTTTCGGTTAATTATATTGGAAGTGATTTATAAATAAATACATATATTAAGGAAATTATCTAAGCTAGTTACTTGTAATAAATGTTTATTGGTTTACATATATTATACTTTTTTAATCATGATCCCCGTTGATAAAAGACCCTTTAATATACACACAACCAGCATGCAGGTAGCTTGAAAAAAAATATAAATTTTGGAGATGAGAAGAATTTTTTTTTGGCCAACGGAGATGAGAAGAATTGAGATATATTTAGAAGTCAATTGAGATTTTTTAACTAACTCTTAGATTTAAGAATAGAGGAGTAATAATTAATTCCGCTCCCATGAAAATTAAAGGTTATTTTATCACATGGGCCTCTTATTAAAAGAATAAAGAGCAGCAATGATCACGTGAACTTCGAAGCAAAGGACAACCTAACTTTAAAGTTCTGTGTTAGGACGTACCATAAATTAAATTTTGGTCAAATCTTTGTTAAATAATAATCTTCCACCTAAAACCAACTTTTAGTGGGCAAGGCGAGTATATACTTTTAGTCCTTTATATTTGTGTTATGTTTTGTTTTAGTCTTTTAAATTTAAAAAGTGCACTTTTAATTTTTTAAATTTAACGTCGTTAGTCTCTCTTAACAAAAATTGTTTACTCATCAAAGGATATAGTTGTTTTTATTTTAAATCTTTTTTATTTTACACAACTTAAAATTTATTATATTATTAAATTAAAATTAAAATGTGAGTATGTTTTGTCAACGTTTTATTACACAATCATCAATTAAATTTGATGATTCAGCAATTTCCGTTAAGAGAGACTAACAACATTAAGTTTGAGGGGTTAAAAGTGCACCTTTTAAACTTAAAGGATAAAAATAAAACCTGATGAAAACATAAAGGATTAAAAGTATATTTTAGCCTAGTACCCTCCCATGTATTGTAAAATCATGATGAGTCATAAGCTAGGCTTAAAACCAAACGATTATGATACAACAAATAAATCTACTCCTGCTATGAAAAAAGGGACGAAAACTATACACAAAGAGCAACATATATCTTTTAATTTTGAGTGTCTGAATGAGCTTATTTTAAGTAATTTTACAGAATTTCAGATAATTATGTTAGAGAAGTTTTATCTCAATTTGTATGAAAGTGAGTTTTTAAGTTGTTTTAAGGGTTTTCCAAACAAGTTACACTAGACAACTGGTCACACCAACTATACCTCAATTTCAAGCTCGTAGAAGGAATTGCAGAGAATCCAATCAGCTTCCTCAATATTAGAGAACTGACCCACCAACAAATTCAGAACTGGATCTCCTGGTTCACATTCATACAGGAAAGTAGGCAAATCCCAAGGCTCAAAAGATGGTAATCCAGGAAGAGATATATTTTGATCTTTTACCAGCGGGTGTTTCAGCTTTCCCTTGTTCACATAGTAGTATATACTATCCACAGAGAGATTCTGAGTCAGAAAACTCACCCCAAGTAACCCTAATGTCCTTGAAACATCAAGAACCCAAGTCAAGAATGAATCATAGATGATAAAGTCAACAGGCTTCCCTGTTCTTTCAAGCTTCTCAATGAGCTCAATAAGAGTCCGTGACCCTACTTCCTGAAACCGATCGAAATAGTTGGCCTTCTGGCTCTCTGCCTCGTCAAAGCCGCCATCGTCAAAGCCATCGGAGATGGTCTCGAGGGCAATATTGGAACCCGGAAGCTTTTGTAACTTGTTGCAGAAGAAGCGAGTAGAGACAAGGGTTACACTGATTCCTCCATGTTGAAGACGCTTTGAGAACTCAAGCATAGGGTTTATGTGACCTTGAGCTGGATATGCCACCGCCACACAGTGGCCTCTTCTAGCTTCAGCTTTTGTTTCACTCTCCATTTTTGTGACTAAACACTGAACCACACTCGCACACTTGTGAGTTAATGGATGTTGGGGAATAGATTTTGATGTGTGTCTGTGTGTAATATACACATATATAGCGGGACAAGAAGTTAGATAAGCACGAGAGACAACATTTTGGGCGTTTATTTGATGTATCGTAGTCGGTTGGTGAAGAATGATGTAAGAACTTACGTGGTGGATGCTATTTTCTTTTACGCAAGATTGAACTCCACCATAAATGATCACCAATTCTCTCTCATTCGATCGATCCATACCCTTTCCCTCCCTCCCTCTCTCTAGGATTCTCTCTCCTGTGTTTGTTAACTAATTCCAATGATGACTGTGAGAATAAATAATTCTATTGAATATATAACTTGGCCTTTGTGTGGCGACAAAAGCTATCTTTTAAGTGAGTAGAAAGGAAGCAATATAGATCGATAGAGGAAGGGAATCGAGGAAGTATGGTGTAAAATTTCGAGTGTACCGAAAGTTTTGCTTTCATAGAGATTCGATTCTTAATAATTTATTTCCTCAAATTTTGAGCAGTTAAAACCTTCCCCACTGTCAGATATAATGCGGCTCTACTTATGCTAAAAAAGTAATTTTGATGGTGGAAATGATTGTTGTATATATTGACATTTAAAAGACATAAGATATTACAATGCTTATTAAATTAAAATTAAAAAGGTGGCAAATATTACCCCAAAAAATAGACAAAAAAGATACCTAAGGTGGGGAGAATATTTCACGAAATGAGAAGTCTTGCTTGAATTTGGATTAATAGGTTAGTGATGCAAGGTGGCGAACATTACCCCAAAAATTATAAGAATTAAAAAAGGGTACCTAAATTTTGCTTTATCATATGCAGGCCACAGAAGACAACAAATATATATATATGGACATATTTTAATTCAAATATGAAAATTTTTTATATGAATATTTTTGACTAAGTCAAAATCGAGTATTACATTGTCAAGGTAACTCTCCCAAAAGTATGTTATGTACCGATACATTTCAATTTGACTAGAACTAATACTACTTTAACAAAGTATGTAAACTCTATTCAACCAAGACTTTGAAAGAAAGCCAGGTTAATGTAACAGTGAAAGTTACTAACAAAGTACTTAAAATTGAATAGAGTATGAGACTTTGAACTTGTAAAAACACAAATTTTAAATCTGTAATTTGATCGGGCAATTATCCTAAGCTGAGGCCTACAAACGCAAAATTTGTTTGATCTGATTATATAAATTTGTTATGAGGAGTACAGGAGTCAACATTTTTATGGAATTAAATTAATTTATTGATCCGAAGTATAGTAAAAGTAAAATAATTTTTCATTTATTATTAATATTGTATCCATTTTTATTGGTTTTTACTCATTATAAAATAATTTAGATCGATTTTGTTAATTTTGATTAATTTGATTTGTTGATTTTAAAAAGCTCACCATATATAAATATATATTACTGAATAATTAGAGCAAGAAATATATTACTGAAAAACTGAATTTGAAACAAGTCAAAACGAAGTTGGATTTGCCATTTGAATAACACTAAATAATTTATAACAGTGAAGGTTTTCGGTCAAAAGAAATTATTTATCGTTGGTCAGAAAAAAGTTTATTAGTTCTTAAATGCCTTGTCTTTAGCAATAACAATAAATAAACAAAGGGTTAGCTCGCAGTTCCAGCAACAAATTTATTAATGATTAATTTTTGATAGGCACATATCTTTTTAATTAGAGGCAATCAAGTCTGATTCACAATCAACCATTAAATATAAGCATTTCTCCTTGATACAAATTCAATTTTTGATTTAACATCTACAATATGTGAGTTGTATATGACTAATACCTCCGCTGAATCTAACACAAATTATTTATATAGCCCTTGGAATTGGTGATATCGCCTCTCTACAAGGGCCTAGAACTTAACGATGTGAAATTCATTTAACGCAAGTGGTAGCCATTCTAAGTATTCTTCCACCCTTGTTATTCCAAGAACTTCCACCCTGTTAACAGCTTTTGCTGTCAAATGCTTCCACTTCAAGGCATTGGTCTTGACTTCTTCACCTTTCATGATTTCCAAATACTTTTCTTCAATGCTTTTCTTCTCACAATCCCTTTCTCATCTCAACTCTCACTCATATCTTCCAAACATCCTGAACAATCTTTGCATTGGTTCTTGGATCACTCCAAAGTGGCATAGCAACCATTGGCACTCCCAAACTCAAAGCCACTTTGGAGTGATCCAAGAACCAATGTGACCACTACGAGCCTGGGAGTGCCACTGTGACCACTACAACAATGTGATCCAAGAACCAATATTACCACTAATCCAAAGTGGCATAGCAACCATTGGCACTCCCAACAATGTGTTACAAAGCATCCTATAGCCTCATGTGACAGCACTTTAGTTGGTGACACCATGTGACCACCAAACTTTTCTGTGTTTTTCTTGGAAAATGTTTAGGAAGCTTGGATTCTTCAGTTTCTCCCACTACCCACAAAAAGTTGATCCCACTATCTCTCTGACCCATAGCTAGTTCTACCATTTGTTCCTAGCAGATAGATACAATTTTCCCTAGTGACACAAAAACAACTGATTGTTTTTGCTGATTATCTAACCACTTTGTGCATTCTTCACTCTTGAATATGGCAAATCCGTAATCTTCTTCATCTTCTTCCAGTGTATTGCTGTTGCTGCTGCTGATATCATCGTCGTCGTCGTCGTCCAAGAACTTGTAGGGTATGTTTGGTCCAACCGTTCTCAAGTTTGGCCAAATCTTTCTCATCCAATCCACCATCTAAAATTGAATTACATGGGCCTCTTATCAATATATGTTATTGTGTCAATATATAATATAGGTCGAATGTATAGCAAGTTGCACAATTCATAAGCGATAGAGTATGACTAAATTATATGATGACCATGCCCTTAAAACCGAAGGACCACTTTACAACTAAGAATCTATTGGGACCATATAAACAATGTTTGGCAAAATCCAACAATAAAAAAAAGTTCGGCTAAATCCAAACCATTTTATTGCAAGTGGGTAATCGATACATGGTGATGGTTCTCCCTTATGCTATGAAAAATTTTATGACCTACTTCAATAAATTTGAAATTAAATTGTCTAATAGTTTAATTATAATTAATAGAGAGTCATATGATTTTTGGGGTTGTGTAACTAAAACCATTTTTCAAGAAAACAGAGATTAAGTAAAATCTACGAGGGGGAAGCCCAATAAATTAAAGAAGCAGATATATCGAAGACCAGTATGTTAGTTACCTCAATTTCCATTTCGTAGAATGAATTGCAGAGAATCCAATCAGCTTTCTCAATGTTTGAAAACTGAGCCGCCACCAAATCAAGCGAAGCATTTCCTGGTTCATATTCATACAACGAAGTAGGCATACCCAAGGTTCAAAAGATGGCAATCCAGAAAGACAAATATTTTCATTTTTCCCCGTGGTTTCAGTCTTCCCTCGTTCACATGGCAGTCTATACTATCCACAGAGAAATTCTGAGTCAGAAAACTTACCCCAAGTAACCCTAATTTCCTCGAAACTTCAAGAGCTCATGTCAAGAATTAATCATGATACAGTCGACAGGCTTCACTGTACTGTGAAGCTTCTCAATGAGTTCAATGAGACTCTGCTGTTAGGGATACTACGGGCCATGCAGAGACAATCGAGAGCAAAGGAAGTGAGGCCCATCCCATTGAAGAATCCAGAAGGAGCTTGCGTCGCGGCACACGCGAAAGGCGTGCCACATGGAAACTGAGGGAATAAAAGGGGATGCGTATGCTGAGGGGGATTATTATTATTATGATGTATTGTCTCTCTCTTTCTGGTTTTTCTCCCTGGACCCACTAAGGGGTATTTGCTGTTACTCTCTTTCTTGTCTGTTATCTGACATTTATGTTATCATTTATCATTTCTGGCGTTATTGGAATCTTATGAGCTCGTTCCACCGCATGTCATGTAATTGAATATCCCCCTCCCCTGGGAATTTACTACCATCTCGTAGAATTCATAACATTTGGTGCTTTCATTGAGAGTCGAAAATGGCCGAATCAACCAGATTTAAAGACCTGCAACACGATTTCAAACAGCTGAGCGAACAGATGAAACAGAAGGAAGCAAATACGGAAGAGAGACAATACATCATAATAATAATAATCCCCCTCAGCATACGCATCCCCTTTTATTCCCTCAGTTTCCATGTGGCACGCCTTTCGCGTGTGCCACGACTCAAGCTCCTTCTGGATTCTTCAATGGGATGGGCCTCACTTCCTTTGCTCTCGATTGTCTCTGCATGGCCCGTAGTATCCCTAACATCCTCCCCTTGTAGGAGTGTCCATGGACCCAGCGAAAGTGACTGCCGTAAAGGAATGGCCAGTACCCCAGAACGTCAAGTAACTACGAGGATTCTTGGGGTTATCAGGCTACTATCGCAGGTTTGTCAAAAACTTTGCTAATATTGCATGCCCCTTGACTAAATTATTGCAGAAAGATGGGTTTACATGGACGACTGAAGCACAAGCTGCATTTGACCACCTCAAGCAGACGCTAACTCAAGCACCATTACTGGTCTTACCTGATTTCTCTAAGACCTTCGTTGTAGAGACTGATGCGTTCGGGAGTGGCATAGGGGCAGTACTGGGACAGGAAGGTCATCCAGTTGCATTTTTTTCCAAACAGATATCGCCAAGAATGCAGGCGCAGTCCGCATATGTGCGAGAATTGTACGCGATTACGTAGGCAGTTGCTAAGTTTCGGCATTATCTCTTCGGGCGTCACTTTATCATTAAAACGGACCAGGAAAGTCTCAAACATCTGAAGGGACAGGTGATTCAAACGCCTGAGCAAGAAGCTTATCTGCCCAAACTCATGGGGTACGACTTTGATATCGAATATAAACCGGGAAAGACGAATGTGGTGGCCGACGCACTCTCGAGGATGACTAACATGGCATTAATAAAAGTTCAGTCAGCATTAGCAGACGACGTAAGTCAAGCAACACGTGACTCCAAGGACTTGCAAGAGCTCATTGCTCGTTGTAAGGAGGATCCATCTGCGATGAAAGACTACAAATTAATTGATAATCTTATTTTATGGAGAGGTAAGATCTTGGTTCCACGAGACAACCCAGAACTGATTCAAAAGATCCTTGTGGACTTTCATACCTTAGTCATAGGAGGACATGCAGGAACCCTTCGTACATTTCAACGCATCGCTGCGCTGTTCTACTGGCCTAAAATGAGACAAGATGTCAAACTCTATGTCAAGAGGTGCCTCGTCTGCCAGCGAACCAAATACTCGCAGACCCACCCAGCTGGGTTGTTGGCACCACTACCTGTACCCCATGCAATCTGGGAAGATATAGCCATGGATTTCATTGTCTCATTACCCACTGTGCGAGGATATTCAGTGATATTTGTGGTAATTGATAGGCTATCAAAATACGCACACTTCATACCCCTCAAGACTTCATTCAACAGTGCAAATGTGGCCGAAGCTTTCATCCAAAATATAGTAAAATTGCATGGGTTTCCCAAGTCAATTATCTCGGATAGGGACAAGGTCTTCATAAGCTCTTTCTGGAAACATTTGTTTAGACTACATGGTACAGAGTTGCGAATGAGTTCGGCATATCACCCTCAAACGGATGGGCAATCCGAGGTCCTTAATCGATGTTTGGAAATGTACCTACGTTGCTTCGTCTATGAGCGTCCGCGGCTGTGGGTTGATTATCTTCCATGGGCAGAGTTCTGGTATAATACGGCTTATAACAGTGCCATAGGCATGACGCCTTTCAAGATCGTCTATGGTTGTGATCCTCCATCCCTGTTACCCGTGACTTTAATTGATGAACTTCCGAAGGAATTATACCAATAGCTACAACAGCGCAACAACACGTTGGTGGTTCTTAAAGAAAATCTAGCCAAGGCACAAGCTAGAAAGAAACACTTTGCTGATAAGCGAAGAACTGAGATTCATTTCAATGTGGGTGACCTGGTGTTTGTCAAACTCCAACCATATCACCAGCATTCAGTAGCCTTCAGAAAGCATAACAAGCTCGCACTGAGATACTTTGGCCCTTTTCCCATAGAGCAGAAGATTGGTCCAGTGGCTTATAAGCTAACGTTACTTACTACAGCGAAAATACACCCTGTATTTCATGTATCGCTACTCAAAAAATGCGAAAGTCCCAACACTACCCCTTACATTCCCTTACCGCTATTAACGGATGAAGAAGGACCACTCGTACGACCAGTGGCTGGTCTGGATATTCGTAAAGTTCAACAACATGCACAGTGGGTACCACAGGTGCTGATTCAGTGGGACGACCAAAGTACCCCAACTTGGGAGACATTAGCTGAATTCAAGAGATCCTATCCGTCTTTCGACCTTGGGGACAAGGTCGCTCTCCTACAAGGGGAGGATGTTAGGGATACTACGGGCCATGCAGAGACAATCGAGAGCAAGGGAAGTGAGGCCCATCCCATTGAAGAATCCAGAAGGAGCTTGCGTCGCAGCACACGCGAAAGGCATGCCACATGGAAACTGAGGGAATAAAAGGAGATGCTTATGCTGAGGGGGATTATTATTATTAGGATGTATTGTCTCTCTGTTTCTGGTTTTTCTCTCTGGACCCACTAAGGGGTATTTGCTGTTACTCTCTTTCTTGTCTGTTATCTGACATTTCTGTTATCCTCTATCATTTCTGGCGTTATTGGAATCTTATGAGCTCGTTCCACCGCATGTCACGTAACTGAATATCCCCCTCCCCTGGGAATTTACTATCATCTCGTCGAATTCATAACACAAAGCTTCTTCATATATCTCACATCTCATATAAGGATCAATTGGCAGACATTCTCACCAAGCCACTTTTATCTCCACATTTTGCAACTTTAAGATCGAGTCTCACTGTTCTTCTAGTATAGCTTGACTCGTGGGGCATGTTGAAGGATCATATATCAACCAATATTTCTAGATTGCTCATGAGTAATATGTGGCACTATCATATTGGATACAAAATATTATATGTATGCATATAACAGCCATGTACAGTGTATTTAACATTGATTGATAACTTTATTACACAAATTCAATGCTTCCTAGTTTACAGCGATTTCCTTTTCTCTGCCTTGTTCTTTATCTTTATTTTAGAAGAAACAATTACATTATGTGCTTGCAAGGTGTTTTATGTTTAACCACTGACATGGCATAAGCATTATGGGAGTCGGAGGAGGTAGCTGGTGTGTTGCTGAAAGCAACCCCACCAGCCAGGCCCTCCAAACGGCATTGGATTACACATGCGGCTTTGGAGCCGACTGCCTCCCCATTCAGTCCGACGCCCTCTACTTCCTTTTGAACACCATCCAAGCCCACGCCTCCTACGCCTTCAATAGCTACTATCAGCATAAGGGCCAAGCCCCTGGCTCTTGTGACTTCACCGGCACTGCCACTGTAACATTCCTTAATCTTTACCTTTAGCTTCATTAAATATCTATTTGGAAGCACATTTAGGCCTTTAGTGACCTAGAATAATCAATGAGTGAAAAATAAAATTTTCAAGTTTAAGATTACTATTCACGTCACTATTCACAGATTTTTGGGCCAATGACGAGCGAACTTTTAGTCACCTAAGTCCGCGTCAAAGATTTTAACCGAATTAATGTAGTATAGCACCAATCCGGGTCGTATTCACTTTGAGGAGCCGATAAAACGAAATGAAATCCTAGTAATTAAATGCGAGTAACTCAAATTGAAAATAGTTGGAGAAAATTTTATGTGGATACTACGAATTAAACTAAAATGAAAATACTTCTTTTTGGTATTTTTGAATATGAAAACAAGCGAAACAAATGGAGATAAATGAAGCGCGAATAACGACAATGGAAATCAATTCTCCAACTCAACAACGTAGGCAATCATCACTTCAATATATATGGGAGTTAAAAGATTGAATTAAAGAATTATAATTAAGCTTTAATCCAACAACCGA
>JANTPZ010091253.1:0-18895 GCA_025593235.1 Vachellia pachyceras | reverse complement strand
GGCTTTGCCTTCATCAGTGGCCACAGCAACATATCCTATCCAATTTGACTCTTCAACATCCTCTATTATAAGAAAATCCTTCTCTGCAGTTGCATATAGGAACTTTGTCACCTCGTACCTGAAAGGATTACCTTTTTCCAAACCCACCCGACATAATTGGACGGTTCGTCATTATTGAAAGCGTCATAAGTTGCTTGAGCCATTTCTCCATCGTGTATTACGTACCTACGAAGATCCATATCAAGTGGCTCTGACAAATCCTTACAATGATTTTCGCCATATTTCCGTGTGTGACCATATTCTTTTTGTCTTCCTTCTCAACAAGATCCGCCACCGTACTAGGAGGCATGGTTTTACTCTCACTGCTGCCCATCATCATCATCATCATCATCATCATCATCATCATCATCAGCACCACCACCACCACCACCACCGCCATCATCATCTCCTCCTCCTCCTCCTTCTTATTATTATTATTATTATGAAGATAATGATGATGATGGGTTTTGGAATTTGTTCAAACTTTGTTTTTGAATTTGTTCAAACTTTGTTTTGGAAAGTATTTGGCTATGTTGATACAGTCTTTTCTTTTTCTAAGAAAATGGGTGGGATTGATGTGTTAGAATGTTAGGTTTCAAAATTAAATTTTTCTTGTTCCGTACGAAGTGATTAGATTGGGCAATTAGAATGTTAGGTTTTTAATTTTACTGTTTTTCTCAATATTTGCAGCCGCCTACATAAAGATGACTTTTGATTTGATTCGAAGTGATTGCTATTTATTGAACAATTTGATGAACACCATTGACATTTTTATATATTTTAAAGCCTCAACAAGAGAGAGCTGTTCCATTTGATGTGGATAAAAGAAAATACATGTACATTACAAGATATAAAAAGATATTTTATTCAGTGTGGTGGATATATGATATCGAAAAACATACGTGTCCAAGAAGTCGAAATATATTTTACAATGGTATTCGTTGTTTGGAGGAGAAGTTTTAAATTATGCTTTGAAATGGAGAGAAAGAAAACCTTTCATATCACTTCTTCAAATATACGATTTGTGTTGAGTCCTCGTTTTGCTTTACTGAAGATAACTGTATCTGACTATTGAAATGCAAATGACAAGGGAATCTTCACTTTCAAATAAATACTGAAAAACTATTTTATCCCGTGGATGTATATAATATTGAGGAACATGCGTGTCCAATATATCAGAATAGTAGTATATTTTATTTTGTTATATATACGTTGACTGGGGAAGGAAAAAACTTTAAAATAATGCTTGAAAATAGAGAGAAGGCAAAATGAAAAATCTCAATCTTTAAAAGAATCAATATGTAGAATCTAATGCGAAAACTTTACTCATTTTATGTCAAATCTAACGATAAAAAGAAGTTAGAAAAACATTTGGGAAGTCAGGAAAATTTGAGGGGCAACGGACACCCCAAACCATATAATTTGAAGCATAACAGTCCAAAACTGACTCCATTTCATTCCCGTAGGTTGGTAATTTGGGAACTAAGAATTAAGAAATGTCAGTAATTAAAATTTGAAACGACAATTAATTAAGAATTCAATGAAATACAAATGTTTCTCCTATGTTCTTAACCCTACAAGTTCCACTCAAACATTCAGAGTGGTTAAAAGAATAAGGTCGACAAACATAATCGGAAGCAAGAAAAAAAAAGAACCAATTAAATGACTATCTTAGACATTAATTCGAACGGATAAATTAGAAATAATATATTCCCTAAAAATCATCATCATCAGATTCTGGTTCTTGCATCATCCAAGTACCATCTGGCTGTTGAACAAATCCTTTGTTTTGATCAACCCTCCAAGCCTCAGGAATATTATACTCATCCTTTAGAGCACCCATGCCTTTGTTGACGAGTGAAATGTCCCTTTTAACCTCCAAGTTAAATCCTCCTTCGCTCCCTTGTGTTCCTGCAACTCCATGCAAGTAAACCTCCAAATTATGCCAGCTCTTCACATCCCCTGGTTGCTTCAAGAAGCTTGACTTCTGAGTATCAATCTCCAACTCTTCTCCTACTTCTGAATAACCCAGAAATGGATGCCTCGGAACAATATCTTCTTTGTTTCGGATTCGAAGAATCCGAAGATCCTTTTGACCCGAGGAAAACTCCTTAAAGTTTGAGTCTCCAACCCTAGGGCTAGCAAATACAATGGCTGTCACTGGACAAGCTCTTTGAGTTTCGCCTTCTCTCATGTTGTATCCGTTTGTGACTATGTCCACTGCATTTAGTGTTGCAAGTGCTGCACCTAAGCTGTGTCCGGTTACCGTTATGCTGATCTCTTCATTCTTATATTTGTTAACCAACCTTCTAATCTCAGTCAAGACCTGAACAATGAGAGATGGTGGGTGTTAAGTATTTCCTCTCATGCATAAAATATTATAATATATTAAGAGTCCCGCATCAATTAATTGGACGTTGAATTGAAGGTATATAAACTTGAGGAAGGTTTCGTCAAATTTTAGAATAAAATTTTTTACTTTTATTTTTTTAACAAAAATCATTTGAATGTGTATAAATTATGAAGTGATCTTTTAACTATCAATTTTTTAAGAAAATGATTTTTATTTAAAAATCATTTGTTGAAAATTTTAAATACAAACCATTTAAATAGTGTAGATCTCATAACAGTGATAAGGTCCTTGGTTCCCATCGTTGTGATGAGCACCGGAAATTTCGCTAGAGAGACAAACCTAATGCATACTAAATCACTAAAAATTCAGTATAAAATATATCGTTGATTTAAAATTTAGATTTTAGATAATAAACCCAAAACACATGTATTATAGATTATAGATACCTGAGTTCTTGCACTGGTCTTGTTGAAGTCTGATTGTGATGAATCATTAGTTGCCGTGTAAACCGAGTAAAAGCCTCTGTGGACTTTACATTCAGAATCATCACCAAAAATGTAAGGAGCATCGTTCAGAAGGAAGTGAAGATCATTGATCCATTCCATGGCCTGCTCTGTTCCTCTCCAAGCAACTACAATGTCCCTCCTCCCAAGTACGGCTTTGCCTTCGTCGGTGGCCACCGCGACGTATCAGATCCAGTTCGTTTCTTCTACATCGTCCAATATGAGAAAATCGATCTCTGAGGTTGCATAGAGGAACTTTGTCACCTTGTACTTGAAAGGGTTTCCATTTTCTAAACCCACTTTGGAAAAGAAATCTCTTTTCCCATAACGGCTTCTTCTTGCATACTTGGATGGTTTATCAGAGTTAAAAGCATCGTAAGTAGCTTCAGCCATCTCTCCGTAGTGTATTATGTACCTACGGAGATTTATATCAAGTGGGTCTAACGAATCCTTCCAGTAATTTTGGCCACTAAGTACTCTCCAGTTTGTTGCAATGCTTCCAGGTCTCACCATTTGATTTTTCTCTTCCTCAAGTTCATCTGCCACCTTATGAGAATGCATGGTTTTGCTTCCAGAGCTACCCATCTTCTTCTTCTTTCTTTCTTTCTTTCGGTTCTGTTTGAAATGGAATGCTTTATGAACTGCGGTGATCGAGGTTGATGTGTGGTGAGGAAAGCTTGGTTTCGCATGCTTATATAGTTCAAAACCCTGACCTCGTCCGTTCTCTTGCATGGTCAAACTGCTGAAACTTCGTTTGAAAAGTACTCGGCTTCTGACCAAGTCATGCTTACTGAGTCTACTGTTCTGACTGTTAGTTGTTGAAACTTCATTGCATTTATGTGGCATGGAAAAAATGTTTTGTAAATCCGCATTAATATCAAAATAATATTTTCCTAATTTCCAATAGTTTGAGGCCTTTTTACTTTTTTATAATTTAATGCGGCTAACCATTCTTTATGTTTGAGACAAAATTCAGTAATTATTTAAAATTCATTTTTGTGGTAATTTTCTCATTTCTATCTCAGTTAAGCCTCAAAAATAGCACCGGTAATTATGCTCTACCTCCATGTGCCTTAGGAGGTTTTTTCCTGAAATTCTAGGCATAGTTTTTCAAGTTGCCTTGCATACCCATAATTTTCTGATATTACAAATTCACCCAAACCCTTGACGGTACCAATTGGTGAGGGTGCTCATAAAAAATTATGAGCTCCCCAACCCATTAGATTTGTGTCGTCCATATATGATATAGATGGTTCAGATATGATTTGTTTAATTTTTATTTTTATAAAAAACTTATTAAAGGGTATAAAATCTAAAATAAAATGATTCTCTTAAATGTCATATTTTTAAATCTTATTTTTTTAAAAAATTGATAGGTTTAAAAAAATTAGATATGGACCATCCAAAATCAAATCCGAGTGGTTCAAAATGGGTTGGAGACCTCATCACTTTAGTGAGCACCCTAACCAATTCCCTCCTCTAAATATGTGTGTAGCATTGATTTGAAAAGGTTGAATGTTACAATCGTTAATTCTATCCTACAAGACTGTTATGTTTTACATTCTAGTTAGTTGGACTGTTAGATTTTAGTGTAGGAGGAGGGTGGCCGCCTTGGTTCGTTAATATTGTCGTTTCGTTGCATTATCAGCTAGCTTGTTTTGACTTTAAGACAATTCAAAGAATACATTCTCCTCTTGATTACTTGGGAAAGTGTTCAATCCATTTATCCTTCCAATATTTATCTTGCCATGTTCTAAATGACAACTTATAATTAGTTGACAATTCAAATTAAAAGCATGCAAGTTGATAATAACGATAAATATGGCTGAGAACGGCATGTAGGATTTCAATTTTGATGTGGATTGTGACGTGGAACTTGAATGACATGTAGGATTAAAATCATGTGAGGTGTCCTGCTGTAATTGGCCAAGAGTACAGGTGATGTGGAGCTATGGTAGCATGCAGTAATTTCTCAAAAAATGAGATAATTCTCATCATTCGTATTTAAAAAGTAATAAACAATATTGATAAAGAGGATAAAAGAGAGCACGAGGGAAGGCCTTGTTTGGGTTTTTCTTTCATCGTTCATTTACCTTTATTTGCCAATAACCTTGTTTATTGTATCTCTTTGGGTCTATTCTTTTAATTTATTTAACAGTAGATATTTAAATGCAAGTATAATAAAGGGAAAATTAGAGTAAAGGATTTGGAATAAATGATATTTATTTGGATGGATAGTAAAAGTTGTAATTACTTATAAGGACAAAAAATAAAAATTTAAAATGTCTGTAACAAATTTTTTACTTTCCCTCCTATATTAATCTCTATCACATCATATTTTTGAAACTGATATAAAATTTCAAATTTAATTAAATTAATAAAAAAGTTATCAATTTTTACAAGTTCAATATATATAGAACAAAACTACACTTTATTCAGTCTTTTTCAAAATTATATACTTTTTTTAAAAATAAACACATAATTTAATTAAAAATAAAAATTATATAGTTTTATAAAATTCAATATATTTTGTAATTTATTTATAGTTTAAAAAATTTGTTTAAGTCTGAAGCTTTCTAGAGGTAAAATTAAAATTTAAGCAGTTTAAAATAATTCTAAAAAACCGTTCATGATTTATTCTTTTTTTATAAGGAAATTATATGATTTTAAAAAATACATGTAATGTTAATAAAATTTTAAAAAATTAGATACTATATTATATTATGAAAAGATATAAAATGAATCTAGTTTTTTATGAAAATATTTTAATTGATATCAATATTGATAATTTAAATCAATCAACTCAGTGTTATATTGATTTATTAAATGATATATTGACTATATGAATATGAAACTTGGTGAAAAATAAAAATTAACAATAAATAGACATTATAATGTCACATTTGAATTATTGGTAGTTTTAATTTTAGTTATTTTTTAACTTAAATGCAGTAGCTAATATAAAATGTTTAGTTAGTGGAAATTTTGTAATTTTATATTTATATTTTGAGATGTGGTTTTTAAGTAATTACAATCTTAATGAACCTTTACAATAAATATTATTTTTCTTCATCTTTAATTTTAATTTTCCCAATAATAAAATATAGAGTCGATAATTTCAATATTGAAGAGCAGTAAATGCACGATCAAAATGTGAACCCGATATGATCTTCAATATGAATTTCGTTGTAGGAGTTTGATATCCTAAAAATAGGTCACTTTGCATGAGTTTTCAGGGAATCTCTTACTTTTCTCAAAAAAAAAAAAAAAATGCCCTGACACAAAAGGCCATGACACAAATCAATGTCATCAAGCATAACGCCAGCACACTGTCTTGCGTCGCCCTCACTGTGGCTCTGTCCCGTGAAGCCAAGGGCAACACCGTGAGCGCATCAGCGACTGCGTTTCCTACTTTGGGGAAGCCACCAGAGTCTACTAAGTGACTCAATGAAGTCTGGTGAAAAAGGTGATGGACACTACTACAAAAGCCAAATAGATGTCACTTAAATAGGATATTAGACTTCGGTTAAACCAATGACGTTATTTCTTGGCTAATAAATTGTTAATTAATGACATGACGTTAGATCCAAAGGATTTTAACATGTGGACTATGGATGTGCAACATATGTTGTCAGTTATTAACTAATAACCAAGGTTATTAAACCTGGACCGGTGATTGAATCGGACAAAGGAGTGGATTAAGGATTAGTGGGTCAAACCGGGGGTCAGATCGATGAAGAATAAAAAAATAATTATGATCACACATGACGCATCAAACTATCTAAAATTGAAATTTTCAAAAAATAAGTAATAAATTCCATTATTAACAAAATAACAATTACTAAATCAATAATATACTTATAAATATCTATTATATAACACTATTTACAGTTTCAAAATATTCATCCTAACAAAATATCAAAATATATATGGTAAGGGGATATTTAGTTTTTCCTTCTCACATTTTGTTTTTCCCCAACACCAAAATGTTGTTCTCTATGTAACTGACGACTATTATAGTCATCTGACTATTACAAACTAACCGTTAATGTCTACTTTAATATTAATTAAAGTAGAAGATGGTTCTATTTTGTAGTAG
Source organism: Vachellia pachyceras (assembly GCA_025593235.1). Taxonomy (NCBI): domain Eukaryota; kingdom Viridiplantae; phylum Streptophyta; class Magnoliopsida; order Fabales; family Fabaceae; genus Vachellia; species Vachellia pachyceras. The sequence continues at coordinate 11,901 of JANTPZ010091253.1, read as the reverse complement.
ATCGGCAAAACCACTTGCTTCCTCCTCCTCCACTTCATAATCTTGACGAGTTCATCAAGGCAATCAGCAGAAGAAGCATACTACTCAGAGAACGTAACGATAGAAACCTTTGATTTTTCTATTGCTCTAAGATGATCGTCATCAGGTGATGCAAGAACTTGTTCCCTTTCCCTCAGTTTCCTGGGGTCGATGAAGATTTTGTCAATTTCCTTCTGGCGCAAAGCATCTCAGAGAATAGTGATGGTGAATGTTGATTTGCATGTGAAATTCAGGAAAACATCGTAGTTATTGGAAGTTGATCCGCCGAAGGAGGATCCACAAGATTTTTTTTTTTTATACATAAGAGGAGCTAAAAACTCACAAAAAACAAGAGAAAGTCAAACAAAATGAGGAGAGACTCCCAGAAAATCATTCGCATACATCTCTCGGAGATGAAGCGGGCACGAGAAGTACGAAGTAGAAGAAGAGATTGCCTCCTTCGCTAGAGCATCGGCCTCTTTGTTTTGTTCCCTCGGCGCGTACTAGATGATCACACTCCAATCACGAGCCATGAGCTCTATAATATCTGCAAACAATAGACCACTGTTAGAATCATAATTAGAGTTAAGCATATCCACCAATAAATTGGCATCTGATTCGATAATAATATTCTTGAAGCCACAGTCAGAGGCCTCCAGAAGGCCATTATAAATAGCCCATTCCTTAGCCGTATGAGGTTCCATAAGCCCTAGCTTTTTAGAAAACCCCCTAATCCAAGAACCCGAATGGTCTCTAATGACACCTCCGCATCTAGCCCTCATAAAGGATCGGGCCATAGCCCCATCAACATTAACTTTAACCCATCCTCTATTTGGGGGCTTCCATCGATTAGCTTGACCGAGAAGATATTCATACTGCAGCTGCAAAACATCATCAACCTGAACAAAAGATTTCCAAGAAGCAATGATCGAATTATAAGGATTAACCGGTTTCATGAAACGATCATAAAAAATGTCTTTATTTCTCCAAGACCATAAAAGCCAGCAAGCCACTCCCCAAAAAAGATCCACAAGATGATGGCTCATGATTTGGAATCTTCATAACTAAGAGAAAAGAGGTATTGGACTTACCAGGATGTGATCCAATTCAAATGTGTGTATACCCTTCCCCTACTATTTATAAGTTATTTTCAGGATATTTCATATACATAGATGTGATCATGAAAAATCGCTGACATCATTAACCCTACTATAAAACTTAACAACTTTCCAACTTTATCCTTATATAATATCTACAATAACAAATGAGAGCAAAGTTAACACATAATAATACCGTAACATTATGCTCGAAGGAAAATTTTCCCTTATCACCGAAAAAAGTACAAGTCAAATTTTCACTTATCAAAGGGAAATGTTTATTTAATATTTAATAAATGTATTTTTTTAAAAAAAATAAAAAAACTGGAATTGGTCCCTGGACTTTAGGAAAATTACAATTAAATTTTAAAAAGTTTCATTGTATTAAAATTAGTCATGAAAATATTTTAAAATATTAATTAGAAAAATGAAGACGATTGTTTCAATTTAAAATAATGAGAAGCGAGTTTTGAGTAAGGGTAAGAATTAGGAAAGACGTAATTGAGGGAAACGTTACTTGGCGGACGATGCTAGAATGACAGAAAAAGGAAAATGGCAGAAATGATATGCTGAGTGCTTCTGTGTATATTGAATAGAATTGTATATACGACTGCCGATGATTACATAGGGTTGCTTATGAGGCTTGGTCCTTATTTTGATTGGGCTTTAATACATTGTTACTATTGGACTTCCTTACTGTCTTGGGCCTCATGACTGTCTTAACATCCCCCGGCAAGTCAAAAGGGATAGGATGGACCTGCAGACTTGATCTCAACCAAAGAAACTGATGTGTAACTGGAGGTTTTGTGAATATGTCAGCGAGTTGATCCGTAGAGGAGATGATGACAGTTTGAAGAGCTTTGGCTGCAACCCATTCACGGACAAAATGATAATCGAGAGCAATATGTTTTGCTCTAAAGTGAAAAACGGGATTAGCAACTAGATAGGTGGCCCCCAAGTTATCACAGTAAAGTGTAGGTGCTTGAGGTATAGTAATAGAAAGTTCACTAAGAAGGTGTTGCACCCAGATCAGTTCACTAGTCGCATTTGCAAGAGCCCGATATTCAGATTCTGTGCTTGATCTAGGGATAGTTGGCTACTTTTTGGAACTCCAAGATATAACATTAGTACCAAAAAAAGATGGCATAACCAGCAGTAGATCTAGAGTCAATGGGGCATCCTCCCCAATCAGCATCAGAAAAGACTTCCAGTGAGTTGGGACCAATAGAAGCAGCAGTTGAAAATAGAGTGTGAGATGTGGATCTCGTGATATGTAAGCCAAAATGATAAGTGCCATGGAGATATCGAAGAATTCGTTTTATGGCAACCCAGTGTTGATCTCTAGGATCATACATGAATTGACATACACTGTCACGCCCTAAAATTTAGAGGTGACTAACACGAAATATAAGAGATCTCACACTCCATAAGCCTTTAATTTGCAATTTTATGCTATTCGCCAAAATACTAAATCGTAATGTATCTTTTCTCAAGATTATACCATAAAAACATTCTACGTTATCAACATATAGTACAAGCACATGGACCTCACATATAGACTACGTGGAGCATCTAACCTTTATAAATAGTGCGTAACGTAATCTTTTTCTTCATCAAACAGTAGCTATAAATTAAGCTGACATATTTAACAACAACAAGAAGGCTTTTCACTGCTCAACCAGAGATATAGGATCAACTAGGCTATCTAAGTCAAAATAAATTTCCGGTGAATAACGTCCCATAAATATAATCATATAAATTTAAGTAAATAATCTAAATCATTCATCTACGATAAATATCATAACAAAAAATATCAGTTTATGCAGAGTATAAAAAGTCATATTTTAAACTGCATAATGAATCATTTCTCAGAGAATCTCAATTACGTATCAAAATCATTCGTTTATTAAAAATTGATTTAAAAATAATATTCAAATCTCAAGTTTCATAAGACTTCAACAGAACAAAATTTCAGGCGTGGACACATAGTCCACGAGGGTAAATAATCAGACGCAGCTCAAGACCACAAAAACAGGCATGAACGCATAGTTCACGAGGGTAAGTAACCAACATGCGTGACTCGAGGCCATAAATAACAGGTGTGAGTGAATACCCACAAGTAACAGGCATGAGTCAACACCCACGAACAGAAAGCGAGTTCGTAATTAACCATGGTGCACTAAGGACTAATAGTATTGCTGTTAGCAACCAACGTTCTGTATTCAGTCCTTTCAAAACATTTTCAAGCATGCATAGGATCAACTTCCAAGTCGTCTTTAATTTTAGAATAATTTGTAACAAGGATTCCCGCATGAAAGTTTGTAAAATAATATATCAAAATGACCATTCAAGCATACATAGAGTAAATATCAACACCATTTTCAAGCATGCATATAGCATGAAAATATCATTTCTTTTCGTCACCTCTACATATGAGTTAAAATGTCAAAATTTCTTTTGACTTCCACATATAAGTATCCAATTCAAACAAATTGGACCCGAATGAATAGCATATATCATTTCCTCAAACGTTTCTCTTCATAATATAAATGAGAAAATCAAATAATTTTGATAAACATTTATCAATGAAACCATACTCAAAATATGATAGTAAATAACAACTATCAAGATATAAAGATAGTAAAGCAAAATTTATAAAATATAATGGGACGCTATTCACTCACCTATCATTCTCTCCACATATAACACCTTTGTTTCCTTCAGCTTTCAATTCTCATCCTCCTCCTCCTCCTTTCCTAATCATAATATATACAATAAGCTCAATCAACATCATTATGTTCTAAATTTGTAATTGGCTTTTAAAAATCATAACTTATTTCATAAAACTCTGAATGTAGTGATTCAAGTGTCCATTTAACACTCTCTACATCCCCTTCCAAAGAAAGTTACCATTTAAAACTTATTATCAACTCATCTCCCAAAATTTATACTCCAAAGTTCTGAATATTCACTGACTTTTCCATATTTCCATATTTCAAACCGAAACCTTGATAATCCATAACTTACAATTTACTTATCCAAAAATTACCTTCTAGGACTCCATTTAAATCTTATCTTGAGTACTATGTATTTACCAAATTTCATGGTCAAGAAAGACCATTTGAACAATTTAAAACTTACTCAAAGTCAGCCGCTTCATCAGGAAATACTGTTTTCCGAGTTTTCTGAACCAAATTTAAAAATTTCACAACTGAATCTACAAAATTTCAAATGCAGTAATTTCAAGCTCTATTTAAAGCTCTTTTCATCCTTTATAAAGGAAAAATAAGCTCAGTGATCATTTCTTAAACCTTGCTGAATCAAACCAGCGAAAGTGCACTCTGCTCATTTGCAAAAAAAAAATATTCTTTCCAGTTTTCTATATGAATCCTTAAAAATTCATAATTTACAATCCACTCATCCAAATAATGTGATCTATGACTTATTTTAAAGTTTGACATGTGCACTAAGTGCTTACCAAATTTCATGGGCAAAGGAGGTTGTTTGCCTTAGAAATTCCCCTTCACAACATTATTACTAAATCTGGAAGTTTTTTTTTCCCAGCTTCAAAATATCATCTCAATCATTATATGGGAGCCTTCTATGTGAGGTTGAAAATCCATGGGTACAAAATAACAAACTTCGAATAAATTTCCAGATTAAAATTTCACATCTCAAACCTTCTTACATATATAAATATTATCTCTCTAACCATACACATAATCTTTATGTTGTTAGGCATTTAACGTGTGCCATTCTCTCTTATCAAGTTGACAACTACCATTCACAATTTTATTCAACAAGCAAGCCAACATAAGAAATCCCCAAAATATCATTTGACCAATAAAAGCTTTCCGTTTTGCATTATGAAGAATTTTCCTTAACTTGAATAAGCTTCCAACTTTTAAAATGAAACCATTCCTACAAGCTAAATCCACAATACCAAAGATCATTCTTGAATCCCAGCACATTGAGAGTCCCAACTCCTTTACAAATACAGTTTCAAAATTTGGATCAGCATCTTAAAAGTAGCCATGACTGAACTATAGAAAAATCCACCGGAAGATCACATCTAATACTCCATATAATATAATAAAGCTATAATCTTGCTTATAACTTGATTTAATCAGCAAAAACTATTATTTTCCCAACCCTTAAAACCTTGAAATGGTAGAAATAGAAAAATATAAAGGTAGAGGAGTGTTTAGGGGACTCACCTGAACCCAAATCCATGCTTCTACCGGTGAAAAAAACTCTCCTCTAGTGAGAACCTACATCGCCATATCTGACGCCCTCCCCTTCTCAGTCACGTCGTGTTTGCACTTTTTGGCCTCTGAAAATCACGATAAAACTGATGGGTGAGGGATTTTTAAGTTGCTACCACATATGTAGCATGTGTGGGAGGGTAAAGGACCATTTTGCCCTCCCACATTTATCATTTTTGCAATTTAATCCTCCCTATTTTTGTTCCTCTTACTTTTTTTTCTAGAATATTACATACACGATTGAAAGCATAGGAAAGATCTTGCCTAGTGAAAGATAGGTATTGAAGGCTGCCAACTATGCTTCAATAGAATGATGAATTGGCAAGCTTAGTGCAGGTAAGTATGAGTTTAGAGTTGATTGCCATAGGGGAAGCCATGGGATGAGCATTCAATATGTTAGTTTTGTGAAGCAAATCTAAAATGTATTTGCACTGGGAGAGAATTAAACCATCAGAAACATGATGTACCTCAACTCCTCGGAAATAATTCAGGGGACCAAGGTCTTTGATAAGGAAGGATAAAGCAAGTGTCTTGAGCAGATAAGATATAACAGAGTCAGAGGTGCCAATAAGAATTATGTCATTAACATAGATTAATATATAAAGTATACAGGAGGAGCAATTGTAGATAAACAATGACGGATCAGACTTGTAAGGAAAGAAGCCGAGGTCCTGAAGGCGTGTGATGAGGCTTGCAACCCAAGCTCGTGGAGCTTGTTTCATGCCGTAGAGAGACAAATGAAGCTTTCACACGTGATGAGGATATTCGAGGTGAACAAAACCTTGAGGCTGAGCCATATATACATCATCATGGAGGACACCATGAAGAAAAGCATTCTCGATGTCAATCTGTCGCAGAGGCCAACAACGAGAGACGCCAATGGAGAGAATGAGCCAGACTATGACGGGTTTCACTACGTGAGAGAAGGTTTCAGAGTAATCGATTCCTTCTTGCTGATGAAAACCTTAGTAACAAGGTATGCCTTTAGACGATCAATGGATCCATTAGGTGAGTGTTTAACTCGGAAGATCCATTTGCAGCCAATTACATTCTGAGAAGGTGTTCATGAATAAGTGATTAGGTATTGGTACGTAGCAGAGCTTGAAATTCGTCATCCATTGCAGTTTTCCAAGCTCGTGATTTGAGAGCAGCAGAGGTACAGGTGGGTACGGTGATCGAGGAATGATTGGTGGTAGTTAGAGCTTTAAGTGGTGGCCAGAGAACAGTGCCATTAGTAAATAGCTTAGGCTTGGAGATCTTGCACGAGACCGAGTAACCATGGGATGGGGATGAATAGGGGATGGAGATATAGCATATGGTGATGGTTGGCTCGAGGTGGGTGAAGACTCTGCAGATAGAAAGGACGAAGAGGAAGAGGATGGGGTTGGGGAGGCAGAGTTGACAGGGGTACAGAGGTCACGTGGAGATGGAGTGGGGGTAGTTTGGATCAGATGGATGGGAGGTTGTTCGGCTTGGCTGTGATATTGGGCTTGAGTAGGTAATGGAAAGAATAGTGGAAGAGGATGGATTGGGCTCAGGCGTAGTGGACATTTGTTTAAAAGGAAAAGTGGTTTCATAAAAAATAACACTATAGACGTGTAGATACGCTTGTGTTGTAGGCTTAGATAGAGGTAGCCCATATGATTAGGGCTATAGCCCAAGAAGATGCAGAGGGAGGAAAGTGGTTATAGTTTGTTTTTGGTGTACAATTACAGTTGGGTCAGCAGGCAGAGCTAAAGACTTGAGGAAGGAGTAGTTGGGATTATTATGAAATAGTTTTTGAAAAGGGCAGACACAATTGAGATTTGGGCTTGAGAGTCAGTTAATTAGATATGTGGCAGTGGAAATTGCATAGGTCCAATAATTTTGAGGGATGTGAGCATTAGACAGCAGAGCAAGACTTGTTTCAATAATGGAGCGGTGTCTTAGTTCGATTGTGCCTTTCTGAGTGTGAGTATGTGAAATGTGATGGTGAATGCCAGATGAATTTAAAAGGCAATGGAGTGAGCGAAATTCCCCACCCCTATCAGATTGAAATGATCGGATTTTTCTGCCCGTTAAAGTTTCAACAAGAGAACGAAAATGAATAAATGTAGGTAGAACTTGATCTATTGTTTGAAGGGGGAAAATCATATATTTGGAAAAGTCATCTACAAAGCAAACATTAATGAAAACCATCAATTGAAACAAAAGGGGAAGGACCCCTTATATCACAAAAAATTAAATCTAAAGGACTAGTATACTAATGAGGCAAAGATAGAGAGGGAAGAAAATGGCTCTTAGAGACTCAGCAAGCAGGACACTGAGTGGAAAAGGTTGAAGAGGAGACATGCAGCTTATTTGAAGAGATAATATGTTGAACCATGCGAGTATGTGGATGACCAAGATGGTTGTGCCATCGATCAATAGATGTGCCAATGCCAATGCAGGCTTCAATGGAGTGAAAAGATGGTGAGAGACTGGGTCCTTGAAGAAGCACATTCTTGGTTTTGGCGTCCTTCACACAAAAATAAGTGGTATGAAATTCAAAAAGGCACATTATTGTCAACACAAAATTGATAAACAGGGAGAAGATTTTTGGAAATATGAGGGACATGAAGAAGTTGAGAGAGAAGGTAATTGCCAGTTGTTGTAGATATGTGCCCTGTACCAGTATGTTGAATAAGTAGTGGTGATCCATCTCCCACAAAAACAGAGTCATGACTAGTGTAAGGGTGGGACTGGATGTTGAGGTTGGAGAAATCTATAGTCATGTGATTCGTAGCACTAGTGTCAGGAAACCAAAAGGTGTCATCTGTGGAGGAAGGGAAGGTGGAGTAATATGCAGAGGGAATGGGTGGTCGAAAAGAGTGGTTGAAACGATGTGGGAAATTTCAACCAAGTAGCCAGAGAGATGGTAGAGTTGATACGTGTCAGAGGATGAATGTTTAGTTGAAAAGGAAGGAAGGGTTGGAGCATCTGTCATTGCAAAAAACGTTGCGACCACCTCCTCTGTAAGATCATGCAAGATTGCCACGATAAACTAAGCGACCTCCTCTGTTGGAAGAGAACATGCGTCCACCACGTTGAGGCCGAAAAGATGGGGGAGTGGGCAAGAGACCATTAGATGTAGTTACAGCATTTGCCATGATTTGTGTAATCTGAGTGCCATGGAGTTGAGCTTGGCGTGCTTCATAGGTGAGGAGATGGCATAGAATTTCTTCGTAAGACAAAATTTCTCTTCCGGTAGTTAATGAGCTAACTATAGAGTCAAAATCTGAGCCAAGACCACCCAGGAGATAGATATTGAAATCTACATCAGAGACAGGATTACTAGTGGTAGCTAGAGAGTTAGCAAGGAGAGTTGCTCTTTGGTAATATTTTGAGATGGTTTCTTCACCTTTTCTAAGGTTGGTAAGTTGTTAATGTAGGTGAAGATATTTAGCTTGAGATTGCTAGGCGAACATAGTCTATAAAGCATACCAGATAGCTTTGGAGGTCTTGTGTTTCATTACCTGGGCAATTAGTTTCTCAGGCAAGGAAGAGATAAGCAATGAAAGGACCCGTTGGTCCTGTTCAAACCATTTGATGTAGTTGGGATTAATTAGGAGTACCATCTGTGAGCTTAGGAGGAGGTTGAGGATTAGAGCCATCGATGTAGCAGAAGTAGTGTTGGCCATATAGAAAGGGGAGCATTTGAACTTTCCAAACAATATAGTTGTCTCCATTGAGTTTCACTGTGAGAAAATGGGAGACGTTGGTAGGGAAGGAGGGTGAAGGTGAAAGAGTGGACGAAACAGTTTTAGTGTGGGTTGAGGAGGAATAATAATGTGATGTTGATTTTGAGGGATCTGTCATTACTGACCTTTATGGCTATGATACCATAACAAAATAAAGAAAATGATAGAAGTGATATGCTGAATGTTTATGTGTATATTGAATAGAATTGTACATGTGACTGTAGATGATTACATAATATTTATAGGAAGCAAGAAGGTATTCTAGATGATTCCACTAGGGTTGGTTACGAGGCTTGGTCCTTATTTTGATTGGGCTTTAATACATTGTTGCTATTGGACTTCTTTACTGTCTTGGGCCTCATGACTGTCTTAACATAGAACATATATTCATTCCTTTTACCGAGGGTAGGCCACAATCCTAGGGTGACTAATTGTGTGGCATATGTACATGTAGTTACAGATACATAAAGGGAAAACCATTTTTAGGTGTTTCCATATATTTCTTTAATTTTAAATTTACTATCAATATCTTTTTCTGGCCTTTGACAATAAAATATGTTCACATTTAATACTTAACAGTTTTTCAAATATAATTACTTTTGATAGAAGGATACATGTGTTCAGTTAAAAAAGAGACTATTCCATTAGGGATTACTTACAAAAGAAATTAATGTATGTCGATACGCCACGGACAGACGAGGAGGGGCTCAAACATAATTGATATGTTAAGTTCAATTTTATAAAGGGAAATCCCTATGAATAACGTTGGAAACCGAAGCAAAAAGTCTATTGTTAAGTTCAATTTTATATTTCTATACAGCGTCGACCTAAATTCAGCCATAATTAGGCTATGCTAAGGTATGTTAATGTCTATAACTAATAGGAATAGATTGAAAAATTATTATAAACTGAAGAGATAAAATTAATTGATTGAGACGTTACATTTAAAATCAAATTCAACCCAAAATAATCAACTTGGATATTAAAAACGAGAGGTAGTAATATATTCCCTTTTGCATTACTTCATTTCCCACTCAAAAGACATGGCCTTCTTCCAAATATCTCATAATTACGTCAATTTCGAAATAAAAAGCCATACCCATAACGATGTCTTCCAGAATTTTGTCGGGGGGATCACATAGGGATGTCCAATATAATAGAGTAATAATATTGACTGATGCTAGTAACACTTTCCGAGTGCTATCTTAATTGAAGAAGAAAATGTCAAAAGACACTACTGAAAGCTGCACTATTTTATTGACATACTCTTCTTTCTTTTTGTGTTATTTATAATTCACTTTTAATATATTTCACGAAACGAATGTGACTTAAGATAAGGTGTGGCAATCAATTTATATAATTGTACGATTATGTGAGCGATTGGAAGTTACAAGACATTAACTGAGAATAAACATTAAAAATAATCCGTTCTATACAATATCACTAAAAATGAAATCAAAGAACATTTTCCGGAGTCCATGGGCATGTCGATCCACATGCAAAGGCGGATCTACTTGGTCCCTAGCGGGTGCAGCCGCATCCCTTGACTTCTAGAAAATTAGGTATATATTAGTATTATGTGATTTATTTTACACTAATTCATTTCACTAGGAGGAAATTTTTCCTGCAGAATTTTTTCCCAGGAAAAATTTCCTGCGGAATTCAAATCCGCAGCAAACTTTCTTGCGGAAAAAAATCCGCAGAAAATTTTTCCTACCAAATTTTTTCCCCTTTGAAATCCGCAGAAAACTTTCCAGTGGAAAAAAAAATCCACAGGAACACCAGGAAAAATTTCCTGAACGTTTTAAAAATATAAATCAGCCCCCTCTTATTTTTGCTAGTAACCATTCATCCGAGCCCTTTTCTAAAACCATTCATCCGAACCCTAAAACCATCTCTACATCTCCAGCAGCGGTCGTCCTCCTCAGCACTTCTTCTCCTCAGCGGTCGTCATCCTCCGTAGTCTTCTCAGCGTGGATGCAGAAATGCTTGAATCTGTTCGTCTTCAGTCTTCTCCGCGTGAAAACCAGAGGACCCAGCGTTGTTAGGTTCGTCTTCAGTGCTCCTCTTGCAATTTATCTCCAATTTTCTTTGCTCTAATCTGTTCTCGGTAAGTTTTAATCGTACTGAAAAATAGTTTTAGGTTAAAATGAAGAGAACTTGGAATTAAAGGGTACCTGCAATGGCCATGAGATCTTTTGAAAGAGAAACCCTTGTTTTCTGTGTCGTCTTGCTCCTTATACACATATTTGAAGGCTTTATCGTCCGCTTCCTTGAATGATTGGTTGAAAGAGCAGAAGAAGTCCTCCAAAAACTGCCGAAATCTAAATGTGGGCTTGAATAATCACCCTTACGAGGTTTGTTTTCCGTGCTTCTTGTTAACTCTTAGGCTTGTGTAAAAACGTGAGGTTTTTGCTTGCTTGCAATGTGATATTGCGCTTGTGATTGAATATATTGTTCGGCAATCAGATTTAGGTAGTAAATTTGAAAACTTTTACCGGACGAGCGCAATTGATTGCTGACATGTCTGATGAACTGATCATTGCTGGTTTAGTGACTGTCTTGAATTTTTGGGTACTTGCTCAGTTCTAATTTTTCGCTGGAAGCTTCTGAGTTGTAGTGATTCAATGTCGATTGATTCTCCTGTCTAGATGCCGCATATATTTTATTCAGTGAATGAAGTGTGTGAGAAGGCTTATGAAGATGTAGCTGTTGTGGTGTTGAAGTGTAGCTGTACACAGGGTGTAATGTTCAAAGAGTAAATAATTAATTATAATATTAAGGAAAAGGGTTGGGGGCAAT
>JANTPZ010091252.1:0-15906 GCA_025593235.1 Vachellia pachyceras | reverse complement strand
CCCCCAAGAACGAGTCAAATGTGCCAGAAATTTCCTGTTTCCCATTTAAAAAGTGATCTGGCAAGAGCTAGTATACCAAAGAAAGTTATATGGGGAAACAGAATAGAAGATAAGAGCCAAGAGCTTAAAGTCATTTAACTTGAAGGTGTAAATTTTGAGGACGAAATTTATTTTAAGGGGAAAGGAAATGTAATATCCCAAATTTTGTAAACAGAAATAAAGGTCAAACTGATGAATTACAAAATGATTTGAGCCTGTAGATAATAAAAATAGAAAGGAAAATGCATATAGACAAGAAAGGATGATCGACTAAGTAAAAATGATCAAAGGGCAAAATGGTCATTTGACTCAAATGACAAGGGTAAAATGGTCATTTTGATTAAAAAGACCTAGGGCATAAAATTTCATCAAATAATAAGGATATTTTGGTAATTTGGTCAAAAGTCAACTAAAAAGTCAAAATTGATCAAAAAAGTCAAAGTCAACCCAAAAGTCAAAGTTGGTCAAAATGTCAAAAGTCAACTAAAGGTAAAGTCAAAATTAAGAAAGAGTAGAAAAAGTGATGGCATTTTGGTAATTAAGAAAGAAATAAGTAGGTAGTGGCATTTTCATAAATAAGTGGAAAGTAAGATGAGGCAATGGCATTTTTGTAATTAAAGATTTTTGAGTTAAGGACGACTGAGAACTAATTATTTGAGATAGCAAGAGTTCTCAAATGCCAAAGATCCAAACTGAGAAAATTTTAGTTGGGTCCTAAAATATTTAATAAAATTATTACCTGGTGTCTGGTGCAGGCAGTTTCAAAGTACGGAGATCAAAAGTGCCTGAAAGCCCCGAAAAAGGATTTTCTTAGAAAATTAATTACGAAAAATTCGGGAAGAATTTTGAGGAATGGAAAAGGGCTGGAGTATTAGGGAAAAATATAGGAATTTTCCATGCCCTTAAGTCAAATTGGCCGCCGGAAGCACATTTTACGGTGTTGTACGTAAATCGAGGAATCCTGACGAGTTACAAGGAATACCTGGGGATGCTTTAGGCTAGTACATGACTCCACCTAGGCAAGGAAGCCTAGGGAATGTCATCACATGAGAGATAAAGTCTCCAAAAAAGTAAAAAGATAGTTATCCGTATAAAGGGTACTTTACGGAAATGCGTGCCACCGGATCAAGTAACTGGACGTGCAGAGGCCCAGTCAGCCCAAGCAGACGAGCAAGAGAAGTCTAAAAAGCACTTTTCACCAAAGCAATCCAATGAGGACATGTGGCACAATCTCCATCAAGTATTTGCAAACTCGGTCCCCAAGACTTAATCTCCTCCACATAATATTTCAAGAAGCAAATTTAATTAGGAAACCCTCTCTCTTCTCCGTCACAAATCCAATCTCCCACTCCCTCTCCTTGGGAAGATTTTTCTCTCCCTTCTCTCTAGCCAAAAACTCCATTCTCAAGCAAGAAAGAAGAGAACCAAGCTTCCATAACACAAGGTAACGTGTTCTAGCAACCAAGTTTCATCTTTTTCAAGCTTTGCAACCTTGTATTACCTTTCTCTTGGTTTGTTTTCTTGAATAAGCCTCTCTTTTGGAAGATGATGGCTAGGATTTCAAGAACTAAAAATAGGAAAGAGAAGGTTTTAAAGGTGGTAAATTGTTGCAAGTTCTTCCTTGAGTAGTATATGGTAGCTTGTTGGTTGTTGATGGTTATTTTGGTTGTTGTAAAAATTATGGGAAGCTCAATATTATGGAAAGGTGCTGCCCAAATTTCGTTTTTGCCTAAGGGGAGATGTATTTGAGTTTATCAATGTTATAAAAAGGGGTTTTGGAAGTAAGAAAACACATGGTTACATGAACAAAGTTTGAAAACCCCATTTTCCCTTTTGTTGGTGTTTTTCGGCCAAGCCCAGAAAAATATAAGGGCTGTGTTCTTGAGTGTTTTGATGGTTTCATTGGCTTTAAAATGATGTTTTGTGTATGGTAAGGCTAAGAGATGGATTTTAGAAGCCTTAAGGGCCATAAAAACCAAGTCTTGAACTTGTAGGACTCTTGAAAAAATCTAGAGGTGGTTTTGTGCGTTTTTGCAAGTTTTGTTACATCTTGGTGATGGCATGTTTATATGGATATTATGCCATCACTTTTAGAGTTTTAAGATCTCCAAGAGCATACTTGGAAGAGATCCAAGAGCACTTTGAAGTTTGAGTAAAGGAAAGCAAAGTAAAGGTAGCAAGACTACTAACCTTCTCTTATGTTTATGAAAATGAGTTGTGAATGTTACATGAGTTTTTATGATGATTAAAGTGGTTGATTTGTGTATGAAATGTGACTTTGTGCTATGGCCATTTGCATTATTAAAGTATAGTTTGATGTGTCACATATTTTTATGATCATACACATGCCTTAAATTCATGTATGCACATTCACAATATTTTGATTATGTAGTTTTGCTATTGGGATTCCCAAATCTTATTTTGTAACATCCTAATTTTTATTTAGAGGATTTGATTATCTTTGAAAAATAAATATTTATTTAAAGGATTTAATTGTTATTTAGAAATAATACTTATATCAAGTATAATTCATTTGATATTTATTTGAGTTAAAAAGAAAGATCTTGAATAAAATGTATACAAATTTAAGAAAAACATTATTGATAATAGAATATTTATAAAGGAAAAGAAAAAAAGAAAAAAAATATAATATATATATATATAAATAAAGGGATGTGGCCCTAGTAACAAATATATATATAGACATATAATTATAATAATAATAATAATAAGCAAAGGAGGCAGCGAACACAGTCTATGTATATATTATTAAAAAAAACAAAAAAATGGAAAATAGAAGCAATCTCAGCGCGTCGCACATGGGTATTTATATACCCCTTTGCACAGTGATTTAGGGTTCTATACTCCTCTCTGTATGTTCGATGGCGTGGCTGCATCTCTTGGGTATAATATTTCGTTTCGGGATCAATTAGGTAATCAAAATTACTTCATTTCAATTTACTTCCTTCATAAAAGTTTTTCTAAATAATTTTCTCTTTCTAACGGTAGAAATATCATTCTGATCAGATGAAAATTTAAGATTAGAATTTGGGACAAAGATTGAGTTTTGTCAAGAACTGTCTAATAAAAGGTAGAGGGGAAATAGATGTTAATTTTCCTCCTTTTGAGTTTATGATTCGATGATTGTTATAGTTTAAAATAATTATTTAATTTAATCTACATATGTTGCTTGCACATATTAGGTTTGAGTTAACAATTTATTAGTGTTATTGAAGATAATCGGTTAATATCGTTGAATAGATTAAGGATCTATAATTTAACAGTTTTATGTTTTAAACCCTAAACTCTGAATTGGGAATTGTGCAATTGATATTGATTTACAAATCAATTAAGTTTTTGGGTCGAGGGGAATAATTGAATTTTTGAGTTAAATTAAATAGATGAAGAACTATTGGGGACTATAAATTTGAAATGAGTATTTCAAAACCTTAAAGGTAGATAATCACATTGATTAGGTGATTTATATATATATATATATTAAACTTTTATCTATATGATTGTGTAGATTAGTTTGAGTATGGTTGGTGCTTTGTGAATTGGGCTTACAAGTATCTCGGAGTTGAGGTAACCGATGTTAATTCATTTTATATGCTTTGCATGGATTGTAAGGTATTTTCGATACCTTTACTATGTATTACGAATCTTATCTCTATTTTTATATGTTCAATTTTAGTGAAGTGGGAAGTATTTTCTTTATATATATAAATGATATGTTTTGCTTAGAGATACATTTGATGAGCTATTCATAATTTATCTTTATCCGTAACATATTGTAAATTTGTGCATTTGTGGGGAATTGACATATTAGGTGTATGGAAGTAGTTGGGTGATCTTGTGATGATAGGACTTGTGTAATGTATTGTGAATGTATCCGCGGTTGCCCCACTACTGATCATAGTGGTTGGCTGTATTGTGACTCACACTCAGGTGGGGAGTCGGCCTAGACCCAAGAGGGAGGCCAGGATTTATTGTGACTCACACGTAAGTGGGGAGTCGGCCTAGACCCAGGAGGGAGGCCAGGATTTATTGTGACTCACATAAGTGGGGAGTCGTGATGGAGTGATATGGAGGAGTAGGTTGGAAGGTTCACTTGTGCATTCTGATTGTATTGAATGGAAAACATTATTTTGTTTGAATATCGTATATTAGCACTGCTTCACTGACTTATAATCCCGTATTGTATATGCTGTGAATTGATTATTGGTTACTGGGACTTTATGTCTCACCCTATTGATATATATTTTTTTTAGGAGAGTAACTTAGTGGTTCGAGGCGTGAAGGGAAGGAGCTAACAGTTTGATAGTAGCTATCACTGTAGGCTTAATAGTTAAACTATTTTAAGGAGAAATGTATATTGCCAAACTTATAGGGCTTGCATAATTTGATTCTACCTTTATGGTTATTTTGCGAAATTATACCCATTAATAAATTGTCATGTCATATGTGTGAGATATTAAGTATTGATTTGAGAAATATAGGTGGACTTATATTGTTGAAGGGATTATTAATAACTGTTTTGATTTTTGTGACTTATTATGGTGACTTGTGGGCGAGTTTTGTGCCCTGGGTCAATGTGATAATGTGATATTGTGAAAGGTTTGTGGGCCGGGTGTCTCACCCACAACTTTTGTGCCCTGGACCTTGAGGATTTAACAACTAATTATACTTAAATGTGTGGTTTCTTTGGAATTACAAATGGTATCAGAATGGATTACGAGTTACGTAACTCATTTTATAATATATAATATATGGTTAAATTGTTTAGGGGGTTACATATTTCCCCCCAACTAACCATGTACGCGGAAGCTCAAGCAAGGGTATGGAAAAGGTTATTGATGAATGAAGATGTTACTCTTGCTTGCATGATTTTTGTATAAGCATATGAGTTGTTAAACTCTATTTGAAGTTATTTGTGATTTGTAACCCTTAAACCTCAACATGAAGTAGCATGTAAATATGTGATGATGCATGCATGAACATGGGCTAAAAGTGCTAAGGAATGGTAAAGAGATAATCATGTATGATAGAGGTGGGTTAATGGACCAAAAAGAGGTTTTGGTAAATTTTAAGAAAAGTTGATTTCCAAAATCAAAGGGTTCCAAAGGCCCTGAAAAACGGAACAGATTCACATGACAATGAAAAATAGCAAATGAGATCCAATTGAGCTAAAAATTTTCAGTCAGAAACTGCACATCCTAAGCTTTAAAATGATATAAATTTTGCAAAATTTTGATGTGTATATTAAGAGTTATGATTTTCCAAAGTTAAGGGAAAAATCTGGAAAAACTGGAAGTGACCATTGGAATAGTGCACGTTTTCATAATAAACCGATTCAAATGGTCAAGAATTGGAATCAGTGAGTATTTCTTCCCTATAGATCACTTAATAAGCTAAATTTAAAAATTCGAACCACTCAGTTTTGATATTTCTAAATTTAATTATGAGTTTTCAAAGTTGGACCAGAATCTGGAAAATGGGCCAGTGAACCGTAACAGCGTTTTTTTAAGGAAAAAAGAAGTTTTCAAGTTCACTAAAAGGCCAATTTGAGTCATCTAAAGCCCAATAGTGGTTCTAAAGTGATCTAATATGAGGAAACAGGGGAAAATAGGAGGTGTTACAATCAACTTTTAAATGTTGCTCTTGTCTATTTTTCCCTTATCAGACTTGCGTGCATAAGCTCACTGGGTTGAGAAACTTGTTTTCAAATGGTCCTTATGCTCCTTAAAATTGCTTTCATCATACGAATCATAAGTTCTTTTAAGTTGCAAATATATCATTTTTTATTCCTCTGTCTTTGAGCATGACATTAAAAGTCATCAATGGCGCCTTTTCTAGTTAAAACTCTTTTACAAATTGCCATTGAATTCTGCAAAATATCATCCTTGGTATATCTAATCGTTACCCATTATGAATCAATGATTTGAATTCAATTATTTGGGGTGAATGCTTATTGATCCTTGTTCTTTGTTCAAATATCATGTGATTTGATTATATAAGATCATAAGAGTTGTTGTGCTTAACTTCATTGGGTGCCAAAGAATATCCTAGTTTAATGATTTGTAGGATGCTCTATATGATCAAGTTGAGAACCGAAAGAAATCACTTAATTGATCAAAACATCACTGCAAGTGATCTTCTTGAAGTGCCAATGTTCTTCAATTTTCTTTCCCTGCACTCAAGTGACACTCCTTTTTGAATCAAGTGATATTGGGCGAAATTTTCTAATAATCAAAGATCATTTATTTCCTCTTCACTTGTTGCTCATTCATTTTCTCTAAAATGATCTTCTGAGTCTTCAAAATCATCATCAAAATTAGTTTGTTTTCTCAAAACTTCTTCATTTTGTTATTTGCCAAATCACAAAACTCATTTTTGGCTTTTGCTCAAAAGTTCCACAAATTATTTTAATTCATAAAAGTTGTTTCAAATTTGGGAAAAGCCACAATTCTATTTCTCTTCAATGTTTTAAACCCACGCATTCATTAAGTGGGTGCTTCACATTCACTTGTGCCATATTATCAAAGCTCTTTTCTCTCATATTAGTTTTGATGATGTATTTTCCTTTCATTATTTGAATACCTTTTGTTTAAAGGAATATCTCATACTTGTTTGTGCTAACCAATCTCCTTGCAAGAATGAGTTTGATATTATGATAGGAGAATTGGAAGCTATTCATTGGACTCATATTGTTCATGCTTGCTCACAACTTTTATTGGGAAGTTACTTCAAAGCAACATCATCTACAAGAAAATATGAAAGAACCTCTCGTTGGAAGAATCTTGAGAATGACATCCGAGCCGCACAGATGACACAAGCATGGTGGAAACAAGAGAGGATGGCAATAGACTTTAGAGATCAATCATCAAGTTGCCAAATCAAATGAGCATTTCTAAATCCCCTCTGGTTTCTATTAAGAATAAAAGAGATCTTTACAAATTTATTTCAAATCTATTTTCAAACGCTCCTTTCTGTTTCTAAATCCTCCTTCTTTAAAATCCATTTTCAAAACCTCAACAATCTATTTCAAATATGTTTTCATGAAAACATTCCTTTGTCTGAAACTTAAGAAATTTTGCAAATTATTTGGAACTTAATTGGCATTCAAAGGAAGAGCAAAACATTTCATTTTTTTAACCAATATTTCAAACTTTTTTGGTAATGTCAAATAGGGGAGAGATAGTCATGAATAATATGTTTGCATCATCCATTTATTTTTATATTCATACATATTTTCATAAAGGATTTGTCATCATCAAAAAGGGGAGAAGAATGTTAAATATGATTAGTTTTGATGATGTCAAATATAAAAGAGCAAAATATTTTCACAATGCAAAACTTTTTACAATACATATTTACAATGCATATTGGTTAATCAATAGTTGTGCATTCTTTTATTTGGAGGATAATGTGGTTAAATAACTCATTTTGAATTTTAAAATGTTTTAAATAGATTTTTATCATTATACATTAATTAACCATTCATTTAAGCTTCATTGGATGTTCAGAATTTATTCTTGAAGTTAATGCTCAAGTACAAACTCAAAAAATCGAGTATGATGAGTTTTTGGAGCAATACTTGAAGCAATGCTCGAGCATAAACCTCAAGTATTGAGATTTTGGAGTCAACAGTTGAGCATTGGGTTACAATACTCGAGTATTGACCTCTTGGGATTCGATGCTCAAGCACAGGACGATCATGCTCGAGCATCGGCCTCCTTTGTCAACTGTCAGCTCAACATATATTTGGTATTTTGATTATATCTCCCAAAATACAAGTCTGATTGATGTGAAACAAATTTTATATGAAATTAGACTCAAAACTCCTTTCATAGACACTAAGAGCAGCATCAAATGATTTAATTTGAAGGAGATATAAATTTATAAACTTGGTGGTCAAAATTGAACCCTTTATTTCTGACCTTTGCTAATTGTATCTATCATAACTTTCTTTATATAATAGCTTTAAGACTGATTCTTCTTTCATGTGAAAGTAGACTTTAAGGTCTTTCCATTGGTATATTATTTACAAAGTTTGGAGTTGAATTGAGAGAATTCTGATAGTTGCAATTTGAGTTATAAGCTGAAATCTTGGATCATGACCTCAATGCTCGAGTATTGGCAGGTAATGCTCGAGCATTGGGCTCTAAAATTAGTTTTTCTCCAACATTATCAAGGAATGCTCTAGAAAATTTCAAAAGCATAGCCAATGCTCGAGAACTAAGTCACAATGCTCATGTATTGAAGGTTCTTCAACTGTGCTGTGAGTGAATGCTGTCAGTAATGACTGAAAGCAAAGCACTTTCTAACAGATTAATCTTCTTCACAAATATTGCTTCTTATCAATACTCCAACGGCTACTCTTTCTCTTTCAACAAACAAATATTGTCATAACAGATGAAGTTTGAAAAACATAGCACAAAGAGCCAAAGTGTAACGAAAAATACAACGCTCCTCTCTAACAGACATATTTTGACAACATTTATAATTGGAGGAAGCAACCAATAGAGAAAAGAGAGACAAAGTATATGGAGTCACCGAACTTAAAACAGAGAATGTGGATTCGAGGAAATCCCACAACTTTATGTTTCTGATATTATACTTCTCCATGGATAGTTTTTATTCTCATTTACCAAAACAGGCCAAATAACAAGGTTCCTCCTTTTTGGTGGAAATGGATGAATTTTGAAAAACTAACCACATTTTGTGGAATCCTCAGGTAAAACTGAGTAAGAGAGGAAGTTTCTATGCAATTCTAAGAAAGTGGGTAGTTTTCATTCTAGTTGCCCAAAACATGCCAGAAAACACTGTGGCTCCTTTTTCTTGGAAATGAAGGAATTCTGCATTTCTAGAATCCTCATTCAAAACTGATTAAGAGAGGAAGTTTCCACGCAATTTTGAGAAAGTGGATAGGTTTAATTCTAGTTAACTAAAACAGGCCATAAAACACTGTGCCTCCTTTTTTTGTGAAAATGGATGAATTTTGAAAAACTAATCACATTTCTGGAATCCTCATTAAAAACTGAGTAAGAGAGGAATTTCTATGCAATTCTGGGAAAGTGGATAGCTTTTGTTAGTGTAGGATTTGATTAAGAGGGGGTGAATTGGTCAAACTTAAAAATTAAAACGTAAATCACAGAAGTTAAAACAAAGTCACCGAGAGTATAGAGGAATAACAGACACAACGATTTATCCTGGTTCGGTCCTCTCTGACCTACGTCCAGTCCTCAGAGCTCCTCTGAGATTTGCAATCCACTAACAGCAATCAACAGGGCTTACAAGCCTTTACAATCAAGGAGTCACACTCCCCCTCACTAAATGCAAGAGAACAGAGACTTTCACTCTCTGTTTTCACAATTTCACAACCCAATAATCTCAAGGCCCCATTCTTGAGTTTCTCACCGAAAACAAGAATCAATCACAAGTTTAAACTCTTAAAAGAGTAGATATGCTAATCAATGAAGATCACATAATGATTTTGAATGTCTACAGAAGACAAGAGAGCGTATAAGAAAAAGCGTTGTTGATCGTCGTCTGCTTCCGTCTTTAATGCTTCTCTTTTTATAGCTGAGCTCATTCAATGTGTCCGTTAGAGAAGATCAAATGTCCGTTACTCTAATTTAATAGCCGTTGTCTTTGGTTGGTATGTGCATTGAATGCGGCAATAAATGTATTCCTTTGACATCGGCGAAGAATGTAAAAATTCTGATTGCTTCTCGTTGTTGGAGATCTTCAACAGGTGAGACTTTTCCTATTTCATAGGTTAGTGAACGTGCATTTATGGTGGCAGGTGGGTTTTAAAAATCTTTGATTGGAATAAGGAAGGATTTGGTAAAAGTGAAGCTCCGTGTCATATGCTGTTTGTCAGATAAAGTTGTGACTCGAGTTGTAGGAATGCATGACTCAAGTTCTATCTCATAGATTTACATCTATCTGAAATGTTATGTGATAGAACTTCATGTTTTCAAAAGTGCTTGACTCGAGCTGAGAAAACTTAATTTGGAAACTCGAGTTCATAATGGAAGTTTCATAATGTAGTCCAAAAACTTTTATTTGGATAACTCGAGTTTAGACTGCAAGTTATGAAATCATGTTGTGCAACTTGAGTTTTGAAAAATATGTAAACTTAAATACTAAACTCGAGTTTTTGCACATGAAAACCAATTTTCAAAAATTTCCAGACCATTTCCAAATCCTACCATGTAATCTTTGAATCATAATTTTGTTATCATCAAAACAAGGTATCAACATTCTCCCCCTTTTTTATGATGACAAAACCTTAACTCTGCAATTTTGGAAAATCAATGGGCCTCATAATAAACTCATAAAGCAACATGATAAAATCACAATCATAATTCATAATCCATAAAGTCATAAGTCATTCATAGGATCTTAACCATAATAAATAATAAAACCATAATTCATAACAAGCCTAGTCATAAGCAAGTTCATAACAGAAAGAAATAAAAACAACAAAAGCCTCTACTCTCAGAATACTTCTCCCCCTTTTTGTTATCACTCAAAGAGGGTGAGAAGGAGACGAAGGTGGAAGGTCAGAGATCACAGAGGGATAAGGAATAAAGGTCTCTAGAGGAGGTGCCTGAACAGGATCCAAAGGATGAAGGCTCAGATCCAACTCTACTATCCAATCCCTGAACCTAGTGAGATAAAGATGCCAACTCACCTGATATAAAAACTTGGAATGAGTTAAAAGACTGAACCAAGGTTGCAACAGCTTCATCTAAGGATGACTAAAACATAGACTGAACATGGCTCTGAGTCTCAGCATAAAAAGTAGTGATAAACTCTTCTCACATTCTCCTGAATTCATTCTGTATAAAGGTCTGTAAGGCTGCCTGAGAGAATGAGGGAACAGAGTGATGCTGCTGTGCAGCAGATAACTAGGCCTCATCCTGGCCTCGAGAGGTAGCAGAGGTGGTCCTTCTCCTCCTCCTAAGAGTAGCTTCTGGCTCAGGATTGATGATTTCAATGTTCATCCGATGAAAGTGCGTGGCCATAAACTGTTGAGGAGTCAATGGTATCTGATTAGGGAGAAGATACCAAACATGATGAAGATCCATGAGACTAAGCTAGGATACGGTAAGTACATCTTTTTCGATTTTGAGAGCACCAGCTTCTACATTTCATTGAAAACCATCTGTCCAATATTCCTTTTCTCTTTCTTTATAATGGAGCCAAGAATCTAATAGTCCATTAGAGAGAGATGGGTGTAGTTCTTTCCTTTATTCACCATGCAGCTAGAATAAACGTAATGGATGGTTCTCTGCAATGGTGGCATGGAAGACGGTTCAAAGTACAAGCCCTGTTCCTCTTGAAACTCTTCACCCGGCCTCAATGCCTCGAATATCTTTGCATTTCTAAGGTCCTTTAGTGCCTTATCATAGCTTCCCGTACCCAGATAAACATTCAGCAATTCAGCAGAAATATTGATTCAACTACCCCACATGACCGTATGCAACCCATATTCTATAACTTTCTACTTATTTCCAACAACATTCTTTCAACCATGTTATTATAGAAGACTCTAACCATGTCAGGATTAAGGAGTTTGCAATAAAATTAGAATGTTATAATATTCTAGATATTCCTTTACATCCTATCCTAGCAAACCACTTATATGATCCAAATCCACATAAACAGCAGGGCACAAGTCTTTATCTTTAAACTTGAAAGGGGAATTAATCATTACTGAATTGGCATTGTAGCCCTGAGGTGCCTCTGGAAATTCCATTTGAGACTTCTTTCCCTTCTTGGATCCTTTCTTCCTAGATGATGAAGTCATGTGAGTGGGGGTGGCACTTTCGGTCTCGGAATCATAATGATGATTGGTAGGAGTGGGATCTGGCTGAGATAAAGTGTCCATCATGGGTGCCTTGCCCTTGTCTTTCTTGCCCAGAATGGATTTTGGATGCCCTGTTCTTAGTCTTCTAGCCCAGAATGAATCTCTGTTTCTTCCTGATTGGGATTCAGAGGGGGCTTTAGAAGTGGATTTGGAAGGCTTCCCGGCTAACTTTGGTGCGTGCCATTGAAAAGTTGACTCAAAGAGCGCAAAGAGAGGAATTTTTGGCCGAGAGGGGGTAACAATGACGAGTAGCTTTAAGGAGGGATTAAGCAATGAAATGGAGATAATAATGAGTGAAATCAGAGGGGTTTTGAAGATTTAGAGGTACCTGAGAGGTTGTGACGATTCCCAACTGTTGTAAGGGTTGAAAATTGAACAGATTGGAGAGAACTCAAGTTAGGAAAACAGAGGTTAGGGTTCGAGTTATGGCAGAAAAGGGGAAATATAGTTTCTGAGTGATGGAACTCGAGTTTTGAATTCCAGAACTTGAGTTTCATTGTGAGAAAAGTGATTTCTCAGTTATAGAACTTAAGTTGTGGTTTCTCAGAACTCGAGTTTCGAGTGGCAAAAATAACTAACAGGCAAGAACTCGTGTTGTGTTTTCTCAGACTTGAGTTTTGTGACTCCCATATGAACAGATGCCTTAGAACTCGAGTTGTGCGTTTCCATAACTCGAGTTGTAGGCTTATGAAAGAAAAATACGTACCTGAACTCGAGTTGCCATATTCCAAAACTAGAGTCACATCAACTTCCATGCCATAACTTGAGTTTGCCTTCCCAGTTTTCTTATGTAGTATTGGAACTCGAGTTGCTTCTTTCTAGAACTCGAGTTTCAAGCCTCTGGATCACAACTCGAGTTGCTTTCTTCCATGACTCAAGTTTCTGAGCTTTGCTTCTTTGAACTTGTTTCTAGCTATTACACAAAAACATGTAAAACTTACTAAAGACACTCCGATGCTTAAGTTAGTATAGTCAGTCATCAAAACAATTGTAAATCAACATTACTTACAGTTCATTGGGATTCACCATTCCCAATCCCTTCGAATGTTCATGAATTGTTCTCTGGCGGTTTGGTGAAAATGTCTGCTATTTATTGATGGGTTGGAATGAAGACCACTTTGATGTCTTTCCTTTGCACACGATCTCCGATGAAGTGATGACGTATATCGATATGCTTTGTCCGAGAGTTATGCACCGGATTCTTTGCCAAATTGATAGTGCTAGTGTTATCATAGAATATGGGAATTTCTGTGAAGCTCATTCCCAAGTCTTGAAGTTGTTGTTTCATCCACAGCACTTGAGCACAACAACTCACCGCAGCAATGTATTCAGCTTCCGTTGACGATAGTAAACTGTTGACTGCTTCTTGCTAAACCAAGATACTAATGATCCTCTGAGGAATTGGCATTGACCACTCGTGCTTTTTCTATCCGTTTTGTATTCGGCGTGGTCCGAGTCTTAGTATGCAATTAATTACTCATCTGTTCCTTAAGGATACCATATTCCAAGGTCAATTGTGCCAGCAAGATATCTGAATATTCATTTTTTACGTACTCGGCATGTGATTCCTTTGGTGCTGCCTGATACCGTGCACACATCCCAACGCTAAATTGAATATCTGGTCTACTAGCCGTGAGGTAGAGTAATGAACCAATCATTGCTCTATATCGCTTGATGTCATAATCTTTTCCTTTTACGTCGGCATCAAGCAATGCTGTTGAGCTCATGGGAGTGTCTGAAATTTTGCACTAATCCATCCCGAACTTCTTCAAAAGCTCCTTCAAATACTTTATTTGACTAATAAAGATGCCGTTTTTCCTTTGTTTGATTTGAAGTCGAAGAAAAAAGTTGAGCTCTCCCATTATTGACATCTCAAATTCAGCCTGCATAATCTTAGCAAACTCTTGGCATAGATCGTTGTTAGTAGCGCCAAAAATAATGTCATCTAGATAAATCTGTACAATCAACATATCAGACCTAGAATGCTTAATGAAAAGAGTTGTATCGACCTTTGATCTAGTGAAACCTTTCTTGATTAAGAAGTTGCTAAGTCTTTGTACCAAGCTCTCGGTGCTTGTTTTAAACCATAAAGTGCTTTCTTAAGTTTAAAAACATGATTGGGCTTAGAAAAATCTTCAAAGGCTGGAGGTTGTTCAACATATACTTCCTCCATAATGAACCCATTTAGAAAAGCACTTTTGACATCCATTTGAAAAGGTTTGAAATCCATTAAGCACGCAAAAGCAAGTAGGATACGTATGGCTTCCAATCTTACCACTGAAACATATGTTTCCTCATAATCAATTCCTTCTTCTTGATTTATAGCCTTTAGCCACTAATCGAGCTTTGTTCTTGACAATGTTTCCGGATTCGTCAAGTTTGTTTCTAAATACCCATTTAGTGCCTATGACCGGATGCTCATTTGGACGGGGTACTAAGTCCCAAACTTGGTTTCTTTCAAATTGATTTAGCTCTTCTTCCATAGCTATAATCCAATCATTGTCAGTTAAAGCTTCCTCAACATTTTTGGGCTCTACTTGTGAAATAAATGCTGAAAATTGAGCCTCATTTTGAAATCTATGTCGTGTTCATACACCTTCATCCACTTCTCCAATTACTTGATCTAGAGGGTGGTTGCGAATGTATCTCCATGCTCTTGGTTGAGGATGTTCATTTGAGTGATCATTTTCAAAATCATTTGTTGGTTGATCATCGATTGAACTATCCTTCTTTGCATTTTCAAAACCTTTTGAAATAATAACTTCTTCATCAAGATCAGGTTTCACTTGTGGTTCGGTTTCAACAAACACTACATGTACTGACTCTTCTACCACATAGGTACGCTTGTTAAAGACTCTAAATGCTTGACTTCTATTAGAATATTCTAGAAATAAACCTTCATCAGGTTTATGGTCGAATTTACCAAGATTTTTCTTGCCATTGTTGTGGATGAAGCATTTGCTTCCAAATATGTGCAGGTGAGAAAGGTTCGGCTTTCTTCCTTTGAACAGCTCGTAAGAAGTCTTTCCATGGAAGTCCTGATGTAGGCTCGGTTGGATATATAGCATGCCGTGCTAATTGCGTCAGCCTTTTCTTCTCAGTCATCATTGCTCAAGCCATTTCTACAAGTACTCGATTCTTCCATTCCACGACTCCATTTTGTTGAGGCGTTCTTGGAGCTAAGAAGTTGTGGTTGGTTCCTTCTCTTTCACAGAAGGTTGCAAAATCACCGTTCTCGAACTCTCCTTCATGATCTGTTCTAATGGAAACAATAGACATACCCTTCTCATTCTGGACCTTTTTGGCAAAAGCAAAGAATAACTCAAAGGTTTCATTCTTTGACGCTAGAAATATGGTCTATGTAAATCTAGAGAAATCATCTACAATAACAAGAGTATAAAGATTTCCTCCTAGACTCTTTACTCTTTGGGACCCATTAAGTCCATGTGAAGTAGTTCAAGGGGTCTTTTCGTTGAAATTTCTTTCTTTGTTTTAAACGAAGACTTGGTTTGTTTTCCCATTTGACAAGCATCACAAACTAAGTCATTTTTAAAACTGATTTTTGGAATCCCTTGAACCAATTTATTCTTGATTAACCGATCAAGCTGATTCATGTTAACATGTGCTAAACATTTATGCCATAAATGGCTTTCATCAGCTTGACTAATTAAACAAGAGCTAGTAAAAGCATTTTCTAAGTCAATGGTGTAGCAGTTACCATCCCTTGGAGCTTGGAGCTGGATATTCAACTTTTCTTTGTTGACCAGTAGATCCTTCTTATTGATGATGAAACATTCTTGTGAGACAAAGATCACCCAGTTATCTTTATCAGCACTTTGGCTCACGCTCAGGAGATTGGGACATAACCCTTCCACGTGATAAACATCTTTGACCGAAGCTCCATTTGCATTACTCACTTTACCAACTCCAACAATTCTGCCGGATTGGTTGCCTCCAAAGCTTACTTTTCCTCCTTCTTTTGCTCT
>JANTPZ010091250.1:0-16058 GCA_025593235.1 Vachellia pachyceras | reverse complement strand
AAATTTTAAGCATGAGAATTTGTACTTCAAAGAATCAGGACCATCACAAGGAAGGGAACTCACGATGCAATCAGCATGCAAGCAACACCGACAAGCTGAAGCTTTTGTTTCGTTGTTAAACTTGTAGAGAGAAACCGATCAATGAGATTCACAGTGAGGTAAAGAGTATCTGGAACAAGCTTATACTCCTCAGAAACCTGAAAGAAATATAAAGAATAATTAAGCAATGAAGTTTGATAACTAAACTTAGCTGGGACAGTACTCAGAATGTTTTTAAACTCAAAATATTAGGTCAATCTGGTTCTGTAGGATAATATGAAAGCATTCATAAGATTTTGATGCATAACATGAGGAGAATACTAAGGAACTAACCTCCACAAGCCAATCGATCAGAATTCCCCGCATGTTTGGATTGATATCCTGCTGCAATTTCTCCATGTAATCAATTGACGGTCTTCTTTCGAGCTGGTTACCAACAATTAACATCGAATTATTTTTACTGAAGCTTATTACTTTTCTCATACCACTGAAAAAAAAATCTGTTATATAAAGATTTTTGGCAACAATATCATAATATTTCTAGACGACATTTTTGTGGGTTCCAATTGTGACGTCCTGGAACCTTATTAAGAAAACGAACATTTATTACTAGTCACTTATACAAAAGAGCATAGAAGCAATAATCAGAAGACAACGTCAAAATTACAACACTACAACACAAACCTCTGTGACACGTGTGTTCTTGTATATATCTGGGGCATATAAACTCCAAACTTGAGAATCCTTTAACTCTGAATCAATGTCTACAATGCTCAAGCCACCCGAGGCTCTTGTTTTCTCTGGTTCTGCATTAACCAATTAAGACACATTCAGACTTCGTTGATTAGGGGTAAAACGTATTAGATTTTTGGATGCGGACAACCAGTGGGTTGCTTCTTGTAACTTCTTATGCTTGCATCATAAATTAAATAATAGCCTTCATATATTGAGGCGTCAAGGAAAATGTCATTTATATAATTATTTCAAGTCATATCATAGATCTCTATTATAAATCATAAAGGCAAAATAGAGATTACTGGTGACCCATAAAGTAATCAGAAAACCTTTATCTGGAGCGGTCAGGAATTCATCAGACATCACAGAATCCTGCGTTGAAAGCATGGGGTCTGCCGAAAGCCAATCACCTATACCGGACATGCATTGTTGTGTTGGCATTTTGTCTTCTAACTTTAATGCATCAGTGGTGTTACGTGATTCTACCATCCTTATTTTGGATAATTCTTCAGCTAACTTTGTTTTAACGTCTTCTTGTGTTGATGAAACTTCTGAGGATACAACTGAAGCCGACTTAGTGTTTTTCCCGCTTTTTGCCTATGTAATGGACATTCAAGTGGCATCATCAACTGAAATTATAACATCTTATAATATATGAATATTGCAACTCAGTAAAACAATGACAATACTCAGTGAGAATAATAGTTCATAAAACCAAACAAAACAGTAGATCTACAAAATACTGATAGTTTGGCATTTAACTTTGCAATGTGAGTTGTTTCAAGCACACCTGAAAACATGAAGCATCGATACTTTTATCATAGGAGTTTTCACAGATGTTGGTTACATCTCTGAGCACCGCTCTCCTCTTATTCCGAAGACCATCCGTGGTAACGACCGAATCTTTGTTCTCATCAGATGCTGCTCTTTTGGACTTTGTCGAATGGGCACCCTTCTGTTCTTGTTTAAAGGATGGCCTTGAGGAAGGAGCAATTCCTCCCGATGATCCCAATGCTCTGGCCCTTGCTCTAGTGATTCGGACCGGATACTTCTCATCTTCAGCATAAATATTACTTTCCATGTTCATTTTGGTGTGTGCCTTGAAGAAAAGCAACCTGATCGCTTCAGACGATAATTTTGTTCATGCCTGCTCTTCAAAGACCAAAACACCATGAGATAACAGCAACAAAACAGCTAGGTACGGCAATTTCACTAAACAAAGTCTCGTTGTTTCTAGGAAAAGAAGAGCGGTATATATCAATTAAAAACGATCCCATAAACCAATATGATATTTATGCATTCATAAAATGCAATTAACGATATGTACAAGTGCACTCTGGCAAACACATTGTATCAATGACGCAGATACATTCTGGCAGAATTAATTTTCTTAAATGCAGCCCTTGTAATTAATTCGTTCTGGGATCTACTGTTATCATTTGAATAATAAATTTATGAACAAAAGAGAATGGATAAGGAGGACAATATTATAAGTCAGCGTGATAGTCAGAATCTGAATCAGGGTCACATATCTACTGCCTGGTAGCTGGAACCCAAGAAACTTGCGACCATAAATAAAAGTTAAGAATGCGATCTATGAACAGAAATAAGACAGTGCGCAATGCCCAAAGTCTATTTTTCTTTGCTCAGCTCGCACTTTTCTTGAGTGCTCAACCTAAGCGAATGTTGCAGATTACTATAATTTTTTTCGCTAACACGCATACCCGCATGGTTTTCTGAGTATATTCTCCGGAACCAAATCAAGATCTCTAATTCAATAACAAATGTTTTCTCAGCTCCAAGCATGTGCAAACCACTTAAAAGTTTTATCATCAGGCACAAACGAGAATGAGAAGAAATCTTCAGCGTCAACTCCAATCAAATGCAGCTGTAAGTTAGAAGGCAGGTAGAAAATTCTCAAGAAATTAAACACAAGTAACGGATTGCCGGAATATCTGTTCCCTCTTCCCTCTCAAATGAGACAGAAAGAGGACAGGATTCCTGAAAATACGAAGCAATGCAGCTCAAACACAGATCCACAGACTAGAACCAAAAAGCTACAAAAACTTCCGGTAACAACAGCTCTCAATCATGCTCCACTTCACCAAAAGTGATAAGCTACATCCCAAACGATATATTTCGGGAAAGAAAATTTAATTTTTTCCAAAAAAATAAATTGGCTCATTCATCCACAAAGAAGAGTGGGAGCTGAACTTACTAAGTTGTTGGGAGCTCTCGACCTCTAATGACGGGGTGTGAGAGCTCTGATGAAGAAAGAAGGAGTGGGTGAGAGCGTATGAAATGAAGAGAGGAAAGGTGAGAAGAGACAGAGTGGGAGGACATTGATATTGATATAAGCGGAGCGGAAGCGGGACGTAAGAGAGACAGTTCAAACTTCAAAATAGCGAATGACAAAAAAAAAATTAAATTAAATAATTTGTTTTTTTCCTTCCGCTATGTCCCTTTTGACTTTTCTGCCAACGACCTTCCTTCGCTGGACGCTTCTGATAATAATAAAAATCAAAATAGGAAAAGCGATAAAATTAAAATTGAATTTTTGCAGATAGAAAATTAAAAAGCTACATGAGAGTTTGCACCGAAGTCTTGCTCTGTACGTAAAAAGAGCACGTAAGTCAAGATAAAAAGTATCTTGAAATTTGTAAAAGTATATCTGAATCCGTAAAATATATCGGAAATCGTAAACTCCTTTCTTCCAACGGATTCCAAATCACACAAATTATTACCTTCCTTGTAAATGAATGACTCGCCGTTTGAAAAATCTTGTAGGTGAAGTGAATATTTGTGTCCGAATCAGTAAAATTGAGAAGTTTACTGAAATGTTAAGAAATTAATATGATATTTATTAAGATGCCAGCGTGGAATTATATTTTTTCCAGGTTAGAGAAATGATACTGCAGACCATTTACAAAAAAATAAGGATAAATTCAGACCATCCTCACGGAAAACATGGAAATTGTTATCTAAGTCAACAGAGAATATATTTTCTCAATAGAGTTCAATTAAATGCTAAAAACAAAATTCAAGACCTGAGAGTCCACATGTGGAAATGATTCGAAATTTTTCATGTACTGCGGAAACTGCTTAATCGGTGGAGTGACCCTGCCTCATATGATTATAATATAGTGCTTGTTTGGGAACTCCGTTGGGAAAATGGATTTTACAGATTTCGAGGCATTTTGGGAATTTCGAGATGGTTTTACAGATTTCAGATGGTTTTACAGATTTCAAGATGGTTTTTACAGATTTCGAGATGGTTTTGTCTCGGCTTACGTGCACCGTTGGAAAGAATGACTTCCCAAACAAGCGCATAGTAATCTATTTAGTTATTTTTTTAAAAACAGATATAGTGCCCATTTGAAAACGCGATAAAGAATTATTTTTACGCAGTGGCGGAACCATGTATTAACCAGGGTGGGCAAATGCCCCTACTAAAAGAATTTTCTTGTATATAAATAACTATTAAATTTTTATTATGTACCCACTGATGTTTAAGATTTGAACCCACTCAAATTATCTATACTAGTAAACTATTGTCATTTACTTGAAAATAAAAAAGTTGCCCCTACTGCTCTGAGATCCTGGCTCCGCCACTGCTTTTACGCAAACCGAAGTAAATATGTAGATGAAATTATCTCGTTCTGCCGAAAAACACTGTTGAACGTGCGTTTGATTTTGTCGAACGTTGTTCCAACCAAGCCCATAATATGCATGATGACAATCAAGTCTGGAATCATGTTTGCGCAAATAGAAACGAAACTCCTCTCACATATTTACCTTGATTTGTGTGAAATCATTATCCCAATGGATTCTTAAACACACACATTGGGTGTGTTTAGGATTTTGTTGGGAGAAAGGAGTTTACGGGTTCCAACAAGAATTTACAGAATTCAAGAAGAATTTACAGATTTCGAGATGCTTTTTACAGATTTAAAGATAGTTTTTTATTAACTTACACGTACTGTTGAAAAGAAGTTCTTCATAAACATGCACGTTAATTGTTGTGATAACTATGTAAATAGAATTGAATTACTTGTAAGAGGTCAAGGAGACCTTATTCTTCATTGGTCTTTTTTATTTTGATGGATTTTTACAAGTTTGTTTCTTAGTGACATTTTATAGCATGACGCTAATCATGAGCAGCAATACTTTTTATATATATATATATATTATTTCTATTCTAAAATTGAATAATGAATATCATTAAAACCTATTCAGAATTTGGTGACTAGCTTTTTTGACAATCATGCATGCCCTTCTACTTGGTGCAACTCCGTGGCTGTATCGAGGGACAATGATTCAGTGAACTATTCAAAGTGTGAAAACACAGTAAGCCCCAAAGAGGGAATTGTATTCAATCGAAACACCCATTGTAATTATAATAATGATCCCGACACCTCGCAGCAAGAGGGTAAAATTACCAAAAAAACTTTTACCCCTTGGGAAAGGATCTAAGGAAAGGATTCAAATTAAACGACAAAAAAGTTCAAAAACTCATTTATTTAAAAAATGACAAATATGATTGACTAATGAGTAGGGAAAGTGCAGAGAAAGTTATGAATTCTGAATTGAACATGACCTGCTACAAGCAACACATTACACTCACCTCGAAGAGACAATTGGATTTGTAATTTTAGTTTGAGAAATTTACATTCAAGTCTTAAATAAGAGAATTAATAAATAAAATATCCTAAAGATTTAGAAAATTACCATAAGACTCCAGGAATAGCTGATGAGGTTGCTAATAAAGGCTAGTAAGGTTATTAATGACAACCTCAACAGCTTTTCCTGAAACCTTATAGTAATTTTATGAATATTTAGAACCTTTATTCATTAATTCTCTTATTTGGAACCTGATTGCAAATTTTCCTTTTAATTTCACTCACACCGACAACTAGAACTATATAGACGTTCTTATTCATTTGCCCAAGAAGACAATGTAGACGCTTACTATTTTTTTGTTAAGGATATGTATTCTTCCACTGTATGTAATTATGTTCGTGGCATTGTCAAACACTAAATATAAACATCCATTTTAACCAAAAAAAATATGAATAATAATTGATCACGTTGCTGCAAGCAACCCATTTAGTCAGCTACATTTATACCAAAGCCACCAAAACTAAGTGGTTTGTTACACTACAATAAATTTGGGGCCTAATAGTAATATGAGACTGGCCCACCAAAACCATTGATAAATGTAACCACCACAGGCAAAGGCAATGAATGAATGAATGGGGCCGACGACTTGAAAGCCATAGAAATGAATGAAATACACATATAATTCTGTACTCACAACTTGCAAGGGTCCCAACAAAATCCACGAGGTTCAGCTCAGCTCAGCCTCTCCAACTGCGACAAATACCAGTTTAATTGAGAATCACTAACAGGTGCTCATAAAATAAAAAATATATATATATATATGTTTCAAAGAACCATAATGGAGACATTGACTAGCGCTAGAGCCAGCATACACAATGGAAACTTCACCAGAACCCAAACAAAACAATTACACAATGGTCGCGTCTTGTCTCACTTCCCCGACTTGGTAACCATGGGCTTATTTTCATAAGTACGTTTAACAGTGTTTTTCCGTAAAACGAGATAATCTCCTCCACATATTTGTCTCGACTTATGTGAATAAGCACTTATAAGTGGCTTATGACAATTTACCAAACGGGTCCAATAACAAGGATAATGGAATGGATAACAAAGGGACGAAACGCTATTTGAGAAATCTTAAAAGTTGGAGGGGCTTAAGTGGGGACTATTATTCACTGACTGACAAGACATCTCATTCCCACCTTTTCAAATTTTTTTTTAAAAAAAAAATCAAAAGTTGGCCCAGAGATCCCACCACACTAAACCATTTCTGGCTTGGACCTAGCTTTCCAGGAATCTCAGATGGAGCGCCCAGGATAGGTGGCTTATTTGCTTCAAGAGAAAAGCCAAAGAAAAGCTCCAAAACGCTCTCTCCATCCCCAAAAAGAAAGATGTCGGCGAAATTTGAAAGCAACCCTTCTGCTCTTTTTTTTTTTGAGTAAAAGCAACTTTTCAGACGTATCTTTCCAGTGCCAGAGAAAGTAACATCTCTATAAATTTGAAATTTCTAAAACAGCATGTAATGACTAATGGGGGTATGGATTCAATGGGATCCTTTTCAACAATTGCCGCTTGCTTGCCTAAGAAATGAGATGAAGAATGCCCACCCACCATAGGCGCCAGAGGCTCCAATTTACCGCGACGCTGCTTTTTCACTGTTCTAGATATAAAAGGTAAAGGCAAACATTAACTATACGAGGGACACAACTCTTTCAGGCATTCAGCGCTCCAGCGGGCCATTAGCATTGCTCGTGAAAAAGGATATCAGCGTGCAGTGGGACCTTCAAATCTGTACACAAGCAGCAAAGCAAATCTCAGAATGTCAAATTGCTATAACTGTCAAGTAAAATAGAGGACTGGGGGCACAGAGATGGTTTCTATAGCTCAGCTATATGCATCAGAGTCAATATCCCAGCCATTGCTCCAATCCAGTTGAACCAAACGTCTGCTCTAAAACATATAATTTCAAATTATCCCAGCTGCTCATCAGTATCCAGTACTGTCCTATTCGACAAATCAGAAAACTTCGCATTTAAGAGTACGACACCGTCACTTTGATTCAGGAAAGAGGGATTTGAAGCAGACTAGTGCCTCTGGATTTTGCATTATTTTGATTGCCTCCCTCGTCTTGAACACACGGAATAATAATGAAAAACATTAGTCCAAACTTCCGCATCACCGCTCATGAGATTAAAAAGTTTACACACAGAATTACAGCATTCGGAGTTTTGCATAAAATAGAGAAACCAAGTAGTAAGCATTATACAATCGTTCATAAGTCATAACATGGGAAGGGAAAAAACATATACATTACGTATATCTGCATTTTGTCATGTACATTCTAAATCATCGTACAATTTAGTATCACAAATGACCTGTCGTGATACTTCAGGCGAATGCTTACATAAATATTTCCGTGTCGCCTCCAACTCAAATAACCTACTTCTGATCGACTAAACATATGGTGCTTTTGAGGCTGAGCATCAAGAGGTGCAGCTTGGCTTTTTCTGGCTTGGCCTGGCTCCTTACTTCTTCCACTGTGGAATCCTTTGAGCAACAACCTAGCAAGTAAAAACCCAGTGCAACGACATAAATAAGCTAGCATCTGCTTTTGAAGCCAATTACAACATAAACAGGCCTTCAATACGCCATTTATAAGGGCAGCCACCAAAATCAGTAGGGGTTTCCCCAATCATCAATTAGATTTGTTCGTTTAAGATGGAAAAAGTACACAAATTGACTTCCTTTTTTTTTTTTTTTTTGAATTTGGCAAGCTATTGCTTGAAGGCTGGGATCGAACCCTGATAAGTGCCATCATAGGGCACCTGTCGTGCCACTTGCACTACCGCAAATTGACTTCTGGCATATTGTATATCTGTATGTTTTCAGTTCTAGACTTAACGCCAGTGATAAAGATGTTACTGTTCATATTAGTTGAAAATGATACAGTATTAGTCTACCAGAAAAATAAGACAGCATTATGTGACTTCCTAAATATGATATCCAACCAGTGCAGACTTATTAAAGAATCAAAAAGGAGGAAAAACATGAAAGTTAACTACAAGCAAAACACACTCAGCGGAACACTCAGTACGGCATGAGCATGAGAGTTAACTATACGTAAAGAAGTAAAGAACTCATTTTTTAAGAACTACCTTGCCGGAATTCTCTTTGTTTCCAACAATTGTTTGACAAGCCAGCCTCCAAGATTCGGGTTTCTGTAGCCACGAGTAAAATAAGTAGCTAACTTTAACAAATAACTCGTACTATTAGAACAATCGAAATGTTTGTCTATGCGTGTGCAAGAGCCAAGAGACGTGGTGAGAGACAGAACATGCCTTTTTAAGATACCGAAGTTCAGTATTTGTTCTTTCATTTAAAAGATCCTTTCCATCAATAATCTGCAGTAGAAGAAGAAGTGGTAGTGGTAGTAGTATTGCTTACAAGTGATACTAACGAATATGTTATTTTTAATGCTCCCTTCATGGAGGCATCGTGGTGGTAGATAGTTCAGTAAATTTGAACACTGCTCATAGAATTGAAAAGCTCATTGTAATATGAATCGAAAACCCATTTAAAAAAACAATATTCAGAAATCATCATACAAATCGGGGATACTTCGCGTATGAATGAAGTTCTTCTATTGGTATCATTTCAAAGAAGCAACATATAATAATTCATAAAATAAAAAGTCGATCTCAGAGATTCCAGATATTTTTATTGCGCTGTCAATCAATCAAATAAGACGCAGGAGGCGCACAACAACATGCCTTCTCGCTTTTTCAATAAAAACTAAAAAGTCGATACAATATTGGGCCCGTTTGGCAAATTGCCATAAGCCACTTATAAGTGCTTATTCACATAAGCTGAAGCAAATATGTGGAGGAGATTATCTCATTTTGCGGAAAAGCACTGTTAAATGTGCTTATGAAAATAAACCCATGGTTACCAAACAGGCGTCAATTTTGAGAGTTTCAGATACACAAAATCCAATTTTCAAGTGGAATTTAATTCGCAACATTCAACAACCGTCGCCCTTTCAAAATTATAAGTAGTGTGAGGCTTTGGCCAATACCAGCGTACCTCTAGAATTTCACAATGTGGCTCCAGTAAAAGACTAAAAGCGCTAACTACGTACCTCTACTATGCAAGTTCCACAGCTACCACCTCCCCCGCAGTTCATCACCTTCCCCTGTTGAAATAGTAAAAACCGGTTCGCAATCATGAAGCGAAAAACACCAAAACACGTAAACCCGTAAAAGAGCATTCATTATTAAGCATGCATGATCAGCTGTGATGCAGGGGACCATGAAAAGAATCATTGAAGCATGTAATCGGTTTGACAAGACAGTGCACACATAAAAGCTCATCCCAGCTATAAATTCTACGAGTCTGCTGCATAAATTGATTTGTAAGCAAAACCACGTTTATTCAAGAAATTTTCGAAATGCAAAATTGCTTTGCCATGTGCGGGACGTCGAAATGATTAAAACACTAAAACGACGTCGCACCGCCACAATATCGTCTTGGTACTTACATAAGTGGCATAAAGCTCGATCTTGTTATCTAGCATGATGTTCCTCAGCAGTTTCTCTCCACTAATTGCTTTAGCTTTCTCTACAGGATACGATCCATCACTTCCCGGCTTCGGCTGCCAAATGTAATCCTCACTTGCTTATTCTTAAAGATCTAAACACAACTAAAATCGCAAGCCCTCTCACGTTCTACTATTCATCATTACTGTAGGATAATAAAGACGCATAAATTTCTAGATATTATATATAAATTAGTACCCCAATGAATTCGAGCTCGATTTCAGGCTTCTCGGTCGGAATTTCCGAGGAATTGCCGGCGAATATGACTGAGCGTGGCCACCGGCGGGGGTAATAGCCTACTGGATTCTGAGAGGATGTTCGTACACCTGCAGGCAACTCAGGTGAACGATGCGGAATGGTTGAGCATATGTTAATGGAAGCCATTGTCGTCATGTTTCAATTGCTTCAAGCCCAGGCTTTACCCCTACGAGTTACGACTCCTGTCCCGCGTCTACTAGTTTGTTTTCCCGGACTCTTATCCCATTCTCCTGTTTCGCTGGAAGCTTCGCTCCCTAGCTAGATCCCCTCTTCCGGCAAATACCAAAACGACGCGTCGTTTCGGTATTATGGATTTTCGTATATTACCAACATTTTTTTATTTTTCTAAGAAGTACTTGATCACATAACGCGATGTTTGGTTTGATGAAAGGGAAGGGATGGACAAGAAGGAATGGACAAGAAGGGATGAAATAGTATAAGGTTAATTCGTTTGATTTAGTTAGAGAGGAAGGAAGGGAGAAGATTTTTAATGATCTTTTGTTTGGTTCAGGAGGGAAAGAGAGGAAAGTTAATAATCAATTTACCATTTTACCCTTATATGTTGATTTATATTTATTTACTTATACAATTTATTTAATTTAGTTTTCACTCATGAAAATTAATCACTCATTCTATTTAATTAATTAAAACAATTATTAAGGTACTTATCTCATATAATTTATTTAAATAATTAAAAAAATATGATTTATATGTAGCTTAATTTCACAATACTTAATTTATGTTTAACTTACCACCTTAATCCAACTTGTAACTGGCAAGACATCTGAAGAGCAGATGAGAAAAAAAGTATTGGTTAACTAAACTGCTTTTAGAGAGCAGAGGAAAAAGTTGAGAAGCGATGCGTTTTAACCTACCAGGGGTATGGATGTGAATATAATAAAATTGATAGAAGTGAATTAGTCATAATTTTTGGTTTCCCTCCAAAAAAACCTCATTTTGGAGGGAAACAAAATAAGGGGAAGGAATGAAGGGTGTATATTTTGGATCTCTCCCCTCCAAAATTTTAAACTGAACAAGG
Organism: Vachellia pachyceras; assembly: GCA_025593235.1. NCBI lineage: Eukaryota > Viridiplantae > Streptophyta > Magnoliopsida > Fabales > Fabaceae > Vachellia > Vachellia pachyceras. The sequence goes on along the minus strand of JANTPZ010091250.1, from coordinate 4,772 downwards.
GGAGGGGTTCATTTTCCATCCCCTTCCATTTTCGACACCTTTTTGTGGCGATCCGTTAAAAGATGTGTTTATATTTAATGTTTGATAATTACTTCAACATAATTATTTCCAATAAAAAAAATAGTATGTATAATTACAAAAAAAATAAAGGAAACTTTATAATCAGGTGTCAAATAGGAGAATAAGTAAATAAATATCTCAAAGATTCACAAAATTACCATAAGGTCCCGGGAGTAGTTGTTGAGATTGTCATTAACAACCTTACCAGCCCTCATTAACGATCTCAATAGCTACTTCTGGGACCTTATGGTAATTTTGTGAATCTTTGAGACATTTTATTTATTAATTCTCCTATTTAAGATTTGATTGTAAATTTCCCAAAAATAAATACTTGATCTTTTGCGGTATTATCCTTTTGGGAGATAAAATAGTACATACTCGACCACGGGCTCGTTTAAAAAAGCGGTAAAGAAGTACTTTACATTAGCCGAAGTAATTATGTGAAGAAGATTATCTCATCTTGAGAAAAAAATACAGTTAAATATGTGTTTGAACTATCCATAATCGTTAACAAACACAACCCACACTTAAAATATCAAATCAGTGCTTCGAGTGTCATTTAAGAAGCATATGGCCTTTGATCTGGCAACAACTCTCACAGAACTAAATAATTCCATGTTATTTTTTCACATGCGACTTACATCAGCTGTATACGTCTTGCTGGGCTTCTACAGGTTTATCAGAAAATTTTGTTACTGCAATGTTTAATACTCCATTATGCATTTAGTACAGAATCAATTTTAACAGAGAAATTAAACTGAAGAGTAAATCTCATGTTAAAGATTGGAGGGAGTGCACTCTGAGCAACTGACGAGAAAGACCAAGTTTGAGATATGAGCGCAGGCAAGTGACTGGGGTGATTTCATGCTTCAGAGGCTTAAAGAATTATCGATATTAATAATTTATATTAAGAGTTGTTCAACAAAAGAATAATGTTAGACTTAACACGCCAATTTATAAAGCCCTGGACAAAACATACTGCCTCGGCTTCAATGTTCAGTGTTTCATATAAGAAAATAGAATCCATGAATAGCTTTATACCCTGATAACATAAAAGTTTCATCTTGTGAGAGGTAAGATTCGGAAAATGGGCTAAACCCGCCAATCCGTTAAAAGCAGGTGGGTTTAGGTGGGCTAAATGTCAGCCCACCCCTCCCTAACATGTGGATTACTGCGGGCTAGTTCACCTATTTTTTATATTGTTTACATTTTTTATCTTAATATTTTTTACAAAAAATTGTTTGTTAGGATAAACAATATTTAAGACATTAAAAAATAATATAAAATATTTTATTTTTCATATTATATTTCTCTAATATTATATTTAAAATTATAAAAATACTAATACTTATATACATTATAAATTATAAAGAGATGTAGTAATATAATGTTATTTTTTTAAGCTAAAATAAAATAACATTGCATGTTAGAATTTTTTTAAAAAAATATCCTTTCTTACTGTTGGCAAGCTGCTACAGTAACAACCCATTGGGGGTGGGCTCTTTCAACCTGCAAGTTGGAATGGATTGGCTCGCAACCCGTGAGTTGATCCCTTTTTCCAACCCTAATGAGATATCTCCAGTTGAATCTTATTTATAATTTTAGGCTAGTAATACCTATCCCATGAAAAGATAAAAAAGGGTTGTGGACTTTTTTTTTGCCAAAAAAAAAAAAGTCCTGTGGACTGAACTTTTATAAAGGCGGTCCACCCATTTACTGCCTTTGCTTTACAAGGGGCTTGTCCAAATTATCATGTCTTTCGGAAATTCCCTATTATTTTTTGTTACAGTGTCCATATTTCATTATCAGAGGAAAAGGGGGAAACAATTATTCCAAGTCTAAGGTCAAATCTAGTTAGAATTTCAAATTGTATTAAAATGTTATCAGAAAAGGAAATCCTTACCACCAAAAAGAGAAAAGGAAACAAACCTAAAGAGCACAGATTGGCATATCGATGGCTGGTGGATCTGCATGATTTATTAAAGGGAAATTGGGGATAAATAACCAATTGAACACTTTAATTGGTGATAAAGATATGGTCAAATAGGGATATGTAACATTTAAAAGGAAAGATAAATCTACACTTAAAATACTGTGGGAGGTATGTTGCATATGTATGAATCTCAATTACATATTTTCTTACTTTGCACATTTGCACTTTTATGAAATTTCAGTTATATATTTGATACAATATATATTTATCGAAACTTACTTGCATATGTATAAAAGTCAGTTGCATATTTTGTCACTCTGTACATTTGCACCTTTGGGGGAAACTCAGTTGTATACTTGTTATTTTACAAAACCCAAATGACAAAGTGTAAAAATATGCAATTGACTTTCCTACGTATACAATCGAGTTTATACAATATTTTATGGATAATTCTATTTTCTCTTTTAAATATTATATATCCATTCAAATCCTCTTTGAACAGATCCTGTGACCAATTAATTCTTGAATCGAGATTTATTTCCAATTTTCACTTTATTAAAATCTACTATCTCATTTTTATAATATTACATTAAGTTCAATGATGTTCTTGACCCGTAATATTAATGATTGATTTTCTGTTTATAACTCAATAAAAAATTGTGGAAAAAGACAGCATGGGGCAAGAGGGGGGGGGAGAGACAGGCAGACATGCGCCTATTTAGTTGAGCAGAGGAGGGCAGTAGCCTACAGAACCTTTTGCTTTTTATTGCTTCTCATTCTCTCTCTTTCATAAAAGGATTCTGATTCCCTCTGTTTATCTTTTCTGGGGATCGTGCTCTTCTCAGCTTAACATCTCTCTGTCTCTCTGCGTGTTGAGCGGAAGCAGCAATGGAGGGCGAGAAGGTCGTGCTACAGTCGCGCTAGTAATGGCTCAGCATAACAATGGCAGCAACAACAGCACTAGCCAACAGTTAGCGAAGGCTGTCTTCCATGATTTTCTGGGCTCGAAGCCCAACGATTCTCTTGTCGTTTCGGCCCCCAAAACCGCCAACTTGAGGTTGTCAGAGGCGTCACCGTCCACCGCGTCGGTTTCCGTTGCCGCCTCTTCTGGTGGTGGTCGTGGTCCCTTCTCAACTACATCCGACATCGGCTGTGGTAAGTGAGTCCCCCATTTGTTTTTAAATTTTCAGTTATTGCAGGATAAAGGGGAAAAGTAAACTTCTTTTGTACCATATATTGTCATTCCAGCATTTGGGTGGATGGGTAGGTGGGGTTCAGATATTTTTTGCGCTAAGACCTGATTTTTTGTGTCTGTTGATTCTCATTTACTATGTGTTCTAGCCATCCGTTTCCTCTCTCTTTCTTATGTCTTCATAGCCTGGACCCTTTCTGATGGACTGATCTTAGTGAGGTCTGAACTGTAGTGGATCGATCGGGTAACAATATGTTGGGTCATCCTTTGCTGTACACTGTATACTTGCATGTTTTAATTTGTTTTAACTTTTTCCCACTTAAAAGTTCTTTTCATTATTCTCACAAGCATTTGTCTGGTGTCAGTAAGAGCATTTTCTGGAATGTTTTGTTAGTTCAAGGTTTCTTTGTTCATAATTTAACTTTCAATATCTTGTTTGTTTTGTTTTTTTTGCATTTAAATACATGTGGAGAAGAGAACTGAATGCGTGCTAAGACAATACCAAGTTTTGAAATTTGAAAAATAAAAAATTATTGGGCACACTACCGTGTCTGTCAACACCTGTGAATTGGGTGATGATGATACCATTCGTCCTCACAAAATTATCGTGTTGTTGTGGTTATTACTTATTTTGATATTTCATTAACTAAAATGGGAGATCCTTGGTCCTCATTCTGGTTGTTTTTTTTTTTATGAAAATACATAGGGAAAGCTTCTGTGGTCTTTTTTGGGTATTTTAGTCCTAAAAGAGTATGATGTTTTCTCCTCATCGATTTGATAGAAAGACAGGTAGGAAATCATCTAGAAGGAGTTCCATTTTATGGACCTAGGAGCGATTTTTCCGACACTGGGCTAAGCAACAGACTAATAGGAAACAAGAGAAGTAGTTCTGAGTCCACTTTCATGGGATCCTCCAGAGACGCCTTCCAAATGGTCCCTGACACGATTCAGAACTCACATTTGATGAAAGTATGAATTACGAAAATTTTTCTTCTCCTTTCACAATAGCTGCCAATAATTTTTTATGTTTTTAATTCTTTGATATTGAGCTGTGTTTATTTTTAGATGTTCCGGAGTGCAGCAGGAGGAGAGCATCATAGAAAATCTAATGACGATGAACTTTTTCATGGCATGCAGTCCCTGAAGCCATCTTCAGCTTCTCAGATGTTTCAGCCTCTTACTGGATCTAAGTTTGATGCCAATAGATGGGAACGGTCTGTTGTTATGAATGTTGGCCCTTTGGGGCAGCATCCACCTCGTGGGGCTCCTTTAACACCTTTGGTACACCAGATAGCTTCAAACAAGGCCAGGGAGACCATTATTGGTCCTTCATTTATCTCTCAATCAGCCGCTGATGAAGGATCTAGAACTGGAATGAAAGGCGCTGGAATTTTGAGCTCTATAAACAACACAACTGCTGCCACTGAGAAAACTCCATCTGCAGTGGTGCTCGGTGGAGGCAGGCCAAGGCCTGTGATCAATATAAATGATTTAGAATCATCCACTCCTCTGAGGTAAATACTGTGAATACACTTGTCCAGTTTGTACTCCATGTTGCCATTTATTTTCAACTCCTTCATTGTGTTA
>JANTPZ010091248.1:0-15514 GCA_025593235.1 Vachellia pachyceras | reverse complement strand
CCATATGCATTTAATTGTTACATGTTACACTTTTATGAATTCACACTTATATTGAAAGTTGTCATGCAATTTTATAAATTGTGTTGGAAAGTTTTGCTATTGGGATTTCCAAAAATCTCATTATCCCCCAACCAACCATGTAGGTGGAAGTTCAAGTAAGGGTAAGAGCAAAATGAATGGTGATTCAAGAAGGCATAATGTTGTGCTTTTATGTATTAAAGCTATGTGTGATATTAGCAACTTATGTTTATGTTTGTATGTGGTTTGTAAATTAAACCTCTACATATGTGGTAGTCAAAGAAAGGTGAAAGAATGCTTTAAATATAGGCTAATGCATCTTTAATTATGAGCAAAAGAAGAAAGCAAGCAAGCATGCTAAGAAGGAAGGAAATGAGAATGGCAAAACTCCATAAGTGATAATAAGGTTGATCAAACCCCCAACTTTGGTAGGACGTGAAACAGGGAAAATGAACTCTAAATGAAATGAAATTTTTCAAAATAATAGATGATTTTGCAAGATTTAAAATAATCCAAAGAACATTGGAATTGGAGTTTTGTACAAGGAGTTATGATGTTCCAAAGTTGGCAAAAAATCACAGAAAAACCTGGGAAAATGAAAAATTACCAAATGAACAGTGCAACTTTGTGTAATAAACTGATTCAATTGGGAATGTTTCTGACCCAATGAGTATTTTTCTCCTGTAGAGGATCTTGTGAGCTTCAAATAGAAATTGGAACCACTTGATTTTGATTTTTCTAGAATTAGTTATGAATTTTCAAAGTTGGGCCAAAATTCAGTGAATAGTAACTTTTAAAAATCAAGTTTTCAGATTTGATTTCTTTTGACTTTTTAAGCTGTTCAAGGCCCAAGAATGGTTCCATAATGATATAAAATGAAGTTAAAAGGATTAGTTAAGGTGTGTTACAATATGCATATCATTGATTTATTTGAACATTACATGTTATTTTTATTCATACACACATTTGTGAAAGACCTATCATGTACCATTACACATGTGTTAGTGTGTTTTGCTATTGAGATTTCCATGAAATCTCACTCTCCCCAACTAACCATTCCTATAAACAAATTCAAGTAAGGGAAAAGAAAAGGTGAGTGAAGGATAAAGAGACATTAGGTAGTGATTAGTTGTCAAGTTATGTAATGTGCTTGATGTACATGTTTAAGTGTTTTGGTTTAATGTAATCCCTAAGCCTCTACTTGATAAATGCGTAAATGCATGGATGCATGTATGTCTATGTAAGGTAAATGAGATTATGTCATAAATGACTTACACAAAATTTTGGAAAAGGAAAGTTTTGCAAGAGGGGGTCCAAAACACTTGAGAAATCTCAATCTTTGAACTGTGAAGAAAAATAATAATCTAAGTCCAATTGAGCTGAAATTTTCCAAAACAATAGTTTATATGGAGATCTTTAAAATGAGTTGAAGGGCATTGAATTTGGACATCTACATAATAAGTTATGGTTTTCCAAAGTTAAGAGAAAAACCTAGAATATTGAAAAATGACCATATGAACAGCGCAACTTCACACAATAAACTATATTGATTGGGAAACTCTTTGGACAATGAGTATTTTTCACCTTTATGGAATGTTATAAGCTTCATGTAGAAATTAGAACCACTCAATTTCTATTTTTCTAGAATTAGTTATGAATTTCAAAGTTGGGCCATAAAACTGAAATTTTTGACCAAATGAATATTAACTCGAGAAGAATTTTGAAATTTCAATTCTTTAGTCAACTAAAGTTGTGTAAGGCCTAAAAGTGATTCAATATTGATGTATCATGAAGCTATAGAGTTAAAGTAAGGTGTGTTACATATAGGGTAAGATGCTTGGGAATCTTAGTAGCAAAACAACTATTGTATATCACATATCATACATTTAAAACATAATACATGCTCAATTTACTTAACCTTGAAAATAAAATGCTATGCATACCTCATATGTCACACAACATAGCATAGAGATAAATCTTCATCATGTCATAACCTTATCATTCATACCATAGCATATTAACCAAATCATAGCAAAGCAATTAATTATGCAACAAATACTATGAAATGTAATTAAAATAATAATTGTTAAGCTACCTCTTCCTCCTTGCTTTTCTTGGACTCTTGGGTGTCAAGTCCTTTCTTTCTAAAGCCCAATGGTCCTAGATAGCATCAAGTAAAAATTAACAATTCATTAAGACCATTGATCACATCACTTCTTCCTAACTACTTCTACTTGCTCTCTTTAACCTTAACTTTGCAACTTTGCATCTTCAAGCTTTAAAATTAATCTAACATGCTTATCTCCTATAAATTTTCTTGTAGATTTCATTTTTAAACTCAAATATCTCAAAAGAAGCCTTCTTTCCTTCCAATTACTCAAAACAACAACTTAGGTAATTTGTTGCACAAAATTCCAATCTTTGATTCTAATGCTTCCAAACTTGTTTTCTGTAATGTCCATCCTTTTCTGTAAATCGATATAGAGTCCAAACTGATAGCTATAAGATAAGACAAGGCCCAGAAATAAAAGTACAGAAAAAAGGAGATGTCAATGGACTTAAAAGACCCTGGTCAAATTAGTCCTAAGGCTATGAGATTTCTAAGAATATAAGCCAGGGACATAAATGCTATTAAGTATAAAGACCAATGGCAATATAGTTATTGAATAAAAAGGGCTAAATCAGTAGTCAAAAGTCAAGTTAGAACCCAGAGATAGAAAGTACAGAAAAAGTTGATGCTGTTGAGCCGTAAGTCGCGGAATCAGATTTGGCCTGGTGGATGGAAGTCAGTAGGAACTTTAAAGTTAAGCGTGCTCATCCCTGAAGCAATTTCAGGATGGGTGACCTCCTGGGAAGTTTCCCAAGGAGACAGAAATCAAAAAGATCAAAGGCAACAAAGTTAAGGGCAAAATGGGAATTTATGAAAAGGTAGACTGTGAAAGGGCATTTTGGTCATTCAGAGAAAGTGTAAGGACATTTTGGTCATTTGACAAAGTCAAAGTCAAAAAGTCAAACAGTTGAACAAAAATCAGAAAACAATTAACAAATACCCAAAAGATAGAGCAGAACTCACTGATTACCAGAGATTCAACCGATTGTTGAAATTCGGTCTGGATGAGGAATTATAGAATTTTAAAGATTTGATGATTGAAAATATTTATTTAAGATATCAGGAGTTCTCTAAGACCAAAAACCAGAGTCTAAAAAAATTCAGGGAATTTTGTACTATTTTACAAAATTATTGCCCAAGGTACGATTAAAGCGATTTTTCCGAAAATGAGGAAAAATGCCCAAAAAATCCCTGAAAATATAATTTATTACAAAAATTAATTTGGAACAATTTAGAAGGTATTTTGGGGAAAGATAAAGGGCTAGAATATCAATTAAAGTATAGAAAATTACAAGGCCCTAAAAATGATTTATTTTAAATTGTTCGTTTTTAGGAATTTTAGACAGGATAAAGTAATAATCATATATAATTTAATTGGATTAAGGGACAATTTGAGGATGATGATTTGAATATATTCAAGAGGGAATTATGGAGATTAAATAAGGAAGGAAACATCTCCAGAAAAGTAGAAAAAGATTTACCGGAATAAAGTTATGTTTACCGGTAAAACGTGTAATCGGTAGAAGTAACCGAATGGAATTCGGTTTGATTAATGTAACCAAACCATAACCAGATTTTCCCCTCTCCATGTGCAGCAATCATGACAACTTTATGATAACCAATAGAAATCAAGCACATGTGAGAGAGGTGGAAGGATCATATCCCTTAGATCAAGATATTTTGCAAGATTAAATCACAACCATCCATTCTTTTTACATGGAATCAGATTTTTTCCACTTTCCTTCAATAAATGGCAGCCAATGAGAGCCGACAAGGTGCTGAATGTGTTGGTTTAATTTGAGCCATTGGATCAATCCATGAAAATCAAGGGCTAAGATTTAACCAACACATGTTTTAAATATGACAAGGTTGAAGGGCATTTTTGGAAAACGGATTTTAGGGACAGATTTTTAGTCTCCTTCACTCCCATTTCTGTCCATTTTTCGTGCTCAAGTCAGCCAAGAAGAGAAGAGAGGCGGTGGAGAAGAGGAAGCAAGAGAAACCACAAGATTCAAGCTAAAACTCAGGGTAAGTAGGTGTTTCAGGCTTGAAATCTTCCATAGAACTCATCTAGAGCCTCTAATCTCTCATCTAATCGATTTAAATTATTGAAGGAGTAGTTTTATTGGTTGTTTTGATGATGGAGGGTTTATGATAGAAATCAAGAAAAGCAAGAATCACAAGCAACAAGTGCCATAAATCAACTCTGTGTATGTTTTGCAACATGGTAATGAAAAGTTTGAGTTGATTTGGTGATGAAATGAATTTTGGCAAGAAATCCTTGTTTTGCTGCTGGAACAAAATTAATTATATATGGGAATTGACGTTTTTAAGTTATTATATGGTTAGAAATCGGTGAAGGAATGAGATTATGCATGGGTATGCAAAGAAATCATGCAAAAATCCATTTCCTCTTATTTTGGTAAATTTCGTGCAGCTGCAGTAATGAAAGAAAAGAGTTGGAATTTTGTAGGGTGTAAGTAAGAAAAATCTATGCAATGGGAATTGATGCTTCCATTGAGTTTAAAAGCCAAAATTGTGTAGAGTGTAAGTAAGAGAAAGTTTTGGAAAGTATTAGAAATCATAAGAACAAGTTTCAAAGAGTTAAGAGTCTTGAAAGTGCAAGAAAGGATTTTAGTGCATTTTTGTGATTTCTTGTATGGATGATGATGATGATATGAGAATTATAGATATGCTCTTGAATCATGTTTAGGAAGTTGAAATACCCAAGAGCACATTTGGAAAATTAATCAAGAGACCTTCAAGTTCAAGAGGAATTAAGAGGACAAGGTAGCAACACTTCTAACTTTGGCATCTACCTTGCATTGATTATATATGTGCGTTAAATGCCATGTTTATTGTATGAAACTTTGATTGTGTGAAAGCATAATGATTGTTATGTAATAATTGCCTTGGCTTGATGAATACAGGATTGATTGTTCTTGTTAAATGGCATACATGTTTTGGTTTAATAATCATGCATGGAGAAGTATTATTAGAGTGTTTGCTACTGGGATTTCTTTGAAATTTCACCCTCCCCAACTAACCATTTTAGGTACAAGCATAAGCAAGGGTAAGAGCAAGATTTATGGTGATTGAAGATGGCATATTATCATGTTCTTGCTTGTGGAAATTTATATATAGTTATGTTTGAGAATTGTTGTGGTTATGTAATTATAAACCTCTACTTGGTTAGTAAGTGGATATATGATGACGCATGCATGAGTAAGGGTTTAAATGCTAAGGGATGTTAAGGAATTTATCATGCATTGCAACAGGATAAAACATATCTAAAAAGAGGCTTGGCAAATTTTTAAAGAAAAGCTAAAGTCTTAAGTGAAGAGTTCCAAAACCAAGAATCTGCCCTGTTTTTGGAATAGCGATCAAAAATAGAAAAGAACTCCGAATGACTTGAAACTTTACCGTCAAATACTACACGTTCTAAGCTTTGAAATGGGCCAAAGTTTATTCAATTTGGATGTGTAGATAAGGAGTTATGATTTTCCAAAGTTAAGAGAAAAAAATCTGGAAAACTGGAAAGTTACCAAATGAACAGTAAATTTCATGGAATAAACTGTATCATATGGGCAATTTTTGGAACCAATGGTATTTTTCCCCTGTATAGCACTTCATAAGTTTCAAATAGAAATTTGAACCACTCAATTTTGATTTTTCTAGAATTAGTTATGATTTTTCAAAGTTGGACCAGAAATCTAGAAATTGACCAAATGAACAGTAACTCCGTTTTAAAATTCTTATTTTCACTTCTTTGGTCAACTTAAGTTATCCAAGGCCCTAAAGTGGTTCAATAGTGATTTAATATGATGATTATAGAGGAAAATAAGGAGTGTTACATTTTCTCACTTGTACCCTACATAACTTTTCATTTTAAACTCATTGGAAGCCTCAAAATAATCAAAATTATATTCCTTCTTCCTTTTTTCCAACAGGCTGAAACAGTACGTAAAATTTGCTACAACATGATTTTTTTTAACTTCTCTTTCCATAAACATGCATGATCTTGCTTTTAGACCACTTTCTAATCATTACTCAACATAAAAACATTCATCTTCATGAATGATTTCGACCAGTAGTAATACTTAGGGTTTAGGATTCCAAAAATTCATACAATTATCAAACTAACTTAATCCAACCATCACATAAACAAGATAGAATAATTCTTATCAATTTCCAACCCTTAATGATATGATTAAGCTTAAATCCATTAATAATCCATCATTAACCTTTATTAATCCATTGCTAATCATGGATTAACTAATCACTAATCAAGGTAATTAGAGATTGAAAGATGTTATACTAACCTTAATCTTGCTCTTAATCCTTTATTAGATACCTTTGTCTCTTTCTCTCTCTTCCCCCTCTCTTTCTCTCTCTAAAATCAATTTTGCAAGAGTTTCCCTTCACACACACCATCTTGTACGAAAATTATGAAGAAGGAAGGGGTATTTATAGCCTCTTGATTTGCTATTTGCCCTTCAACTTTCACTTATTTACAAGAGGTGTTGGCTTGATCTTAGCCCTTGATTTTAATCACCTTACAAATGGATAAATCTTATGCATCAAGAGTGTGATCTTAACACATGTCCATGTGATGTCATTTGGCCTATGTCATTCTAGGCTTTCTTTTCTTTTATTTTGCCTAATGGTTAAGCAAAGGTGTTCCAAGAATTCTTTTCGGGACTTTTTGATCACTTACTCAATGTAATACCTTTAAAAATTCCCACTTAATTATAGATAAATCTCTAATTTTTCTCAACTTTAAACTCTTACTAGAAATGCTCTAAAATTTTCTTCTCAAAATCCAACCTCCAAGGATTTTCTAGCATTTTCTTTTCATTCAGGTGAACTAGTTCTAACTTTATCTCAGAAATAATTTTATAAAATACTAGAATTCCTTAACATTTTCCTTGCTTTCAAACTAAATATTTGAGGCCTTTACATATTTTAAATAATTATATTTATCTAATTATTTATTAAATATCCAAATATTAAAGAACCTTTAAAATTCCCGTAAAGGTTATTTTTTATCACTTTAGCCTAAACCGGGCCTCAATTAATAATCAGTGACTTTTCATTTACATTTTATGCCTCTATGAATTTTTTATATTTTTTGTCAAACTTTGACCAAGATGATCTTTCACTTTGGTCAAATAACCAAAATGTCCTTACACTTGCCCTTAATTACCATAATGCCCTTACCTTTTCAAATTCCATTTTTGCTTTTATTTTTAGTGACATTTGGATCCTTCCCATGAGGTTATCCATCTTGTCATTTCCCCAGGCAAAGCATGCTTAACGCAAATTAAAAAAGAGGTCAAACTGATAGCTATGAGATGAGAAAAGGCCCAGAGAAATAAAGTACAGGAAAAGAGGAACACTGTGGACGTGCAAGACTACGGGTAAGTTGGTCCTAAGGATTTGGAATTTCTAAATATATAAGTCAAGGACATGAATGTTATTAAGTATATAGACCAAAGGCAATATGGTCATTGGATAAAGGGGCCAAACTAGTAGTCAAAAGTTGAGTTAGAGCCCACAGATAGAAAGCACAGAAAAAGATGATGCCGATAGGCTGAAAACCCAAAGTCAGACCTGGCCTAACGGGTGAAATTTTATAAGAACTCCGAAGTTAATCGTGCTCGCCCTGGAGTAATGTCAAGATGGGTGACCTCCTGGGAAGAGACTCAAGTGTCATTAAACAAGGAGACCAAGGGCAAAACGGTCAGTAAGCAGAAAAGCTTAAGGGTAGATATGGAAATAAGAGAAAAGGTAAAGGGTATTTTGGTCATTTGACTAAAGTCAAAGTCAAAAAGTCAACAGGTTGACCAAAATATCAGAAAAATTCACATATGCTCAAAAGATAGAGCAGAACTCACTGATTAAGTGAGATCCGACATATTGTCAAAATTCGGCCTGGATCTCTGTCTAGAGAATTTTGAAGGTAAATTGGCCGAAAATAATTATTTAAGGTACAAGGAGACCCCAATCATATGAGTTCAAATCACAGAAAAATAAAGTGAATTTTATAGTATTTTATAAATTATTACCCAGCATACGATAAAGGCGAATTCCCAAATCAAAGGGAAAAAGTCCTGAAAACCCCATAAATATAATTTTCTTTAAAAATTAATTACAGATAATCTAGAGGGTAATTTGGGAAAAGAAAACGTGCTAGAGTACCAGTAAGAAGTATAATAATTTTTAATGCCCTGAAAATATTTTGCCCTCCAATAGCAAGTTCCTAGGGGTTTTTGACAGGGTAGAATAACCCTATTGATTTTGGAAGAGTTCCAAGGGTATTTCTGGGAAAATAATTTTGCTATAGTAATGAGAAAAATATGGAGATTAAAAGGGGAAGAAAACACCTCCAGAAAAGGTAGAGAAAGATTTACCGGAATAAAGTTACTTTTACTGGTAAAAGTTGTAACGGAATGAAGTAACCAAATGGCAATCGGTTTGGTTAGTGTAACCAAAGTTCTAACTAGATTTTTAAACCCCATGTGCAGCCCATAATGACAACTTTGTGATGACCAATGAGAAGAGAGCAAGTGTTAGTGAGGTGGTGAGATTGTGGCCATCCATATCATTGCAAATAATTATTCAGATTTTTAGCTCTCCTTTCAGCCATTCCTCATGTCTTTTGGTAGTTCCAAATAGAGAAAGAAAAAGGAAAATGAAGAAGGAGGAGAGAGGGGATAAAAAATGATCACAACATCAAGGTAAGTTAAGATCGTAACTTGTAAGCTTCTAGTTTTCATGCTTTCTATGCTTCCTCTTCAATCTTATGATAGTATTTTCATGGTTTGTGGTGGAAATATGCTGCTGGAATTCTATGGTTATTGAGAGAGAAAATGAAGAGAAGCATTTAGAAGAAATCATTGCTAAGAAATCAATCTATGCATCTTTTGGAGTTGCTTGATGGTTGTTTTGTATTGCTTGAAAGTGTAAGGGAATTTTTGGAATCCAAATCCTAAGGGGAAAGTGCTGCATGAAATTAATATGCATATGGAAGATGGATTTTGTGCTAAATAATTATTAGGAAGTGGATTAGAAACAAGATTATGCAAGTGTATTTAAAGCAAAGTTGAAAAATCCAATTTTTGGAAAATTTCCAGATTTTCGTCCAAATCTGGTTCATGAAGAAATAAGTGATTTCTATTATTTTGATGCTTCCAATGAGTTTAGAAGGCAAAATTGTGTAGGGTATAAGTGAAAAAAGGATTTGGAAAGCATTTAAAATCACAAGAGCAAGTTTCAAAGTTCTAAGGGTGCTTAAAGAGCCATAAGGGTTATATTGCATTTTTGTAAGTTTTCTTGCTTTGTGATGGCTGGAAATTTATGATTATACTCTTGAATGATGTTTACGAGGTTAAGAAGCCAAAGAGCCCATTGGTAAAGGCCATCAAGGGAGCTTTAAATCCTAAGGAAAAGCTAAAGCAACAAGGTAGCAAAACCATCTAACTCTAACATAAGTTGTTTTGAAATTGATTGATGAAATATGCATGCCTTGTTTGAAATTGATGATGATAAAGGTGTGAATGTGTGCTTTATACGCTATGGCTATTTACATTTAGATGTTACATGTTGCACTTTTATACATTCACACTATTGATGAAAGTTGTCATACAATTTTGAAATGTATTGGATAGTTTTGCTATAGGGATTTGCATAAATCTCATTCTTTCCAAACTAACCATTTTATGTATAAGCACAAGCATGAGTAAGAGCAAGGTAATTGGTGGTTGAAGATGTTCTATGTGATAATATTGCTTGTGAACTAATGCGTTATGCTTGGAACTTTATTTTGACAACTTGATGTAGTGATGTAAATTATAAACCTCTACATGATATGAGTGTAGTTATGAGCCAATGCATATATAAATATGTGCTAATATGATAAAGAAGTAACCATTCATTGCAAGAGGCCTTTAATTTAATCAAAAGAGGTTTTGAGAAATTTTAAATAAAGGCCAAGGTTTTAAGACAAAAGTTCCAGCATCCTTAAAACTGACCAGTTTTTTAGTGGAAATGAAAAATAGCAAGCGAGCTCCAAATGGGTTGAAATTGTTAAGCTTTAAAATGAGCCCAAGAACGCTGCAATTTGACATTTGTATAAAAAGTTATGATTTTCCAAAGTTAGGAGATAAATCTGAAAAAATGAAAATTTACCAAATGAACAGTGAATCTTTGCATAATAAATTGATTCAAATGGGCATGATCTGACCTAATGAGTATTTTTCCCTCATAGAGGATTTTATAAGCTTCAAATAGAAATTGGAAACACTCGATTTCAATTTTATAGAATTAATTATGAATTTTCAAAGTTGTGCCAAAAATCTGAAAATAGTGACGTGAACAGTAACCTCAAAACTTGAAATTTTTATTTTCCATTCTTAGGTTACTCTAAGTCATTCAAAGCCTAAAGGTGGTTCTAAATCAGCATAAAATGAAGAGAAGAGAATTAGATAATATGTGTTACATTAGGGTGAGGTTGATCGTGCCCTTTCTGGTCCATTACCTTCCTCTTCTTCTGTTCTACATATCTCTGGATCTGGACTCAATCCATAACTACCTTTTTGACCTTTAGCTCACATTACAATAAAACACGGTATCACATTCATCATGGGGCCCAGTAATTTCTCTCTATGCGAGGGACAAATCCCATCTTGATCATTCACATTCTTCCACATGAAAGACCATTAAGGCTGATCATAGCCTCTATCATCTCCTCACTACTACAAAAGGTACTTTTTATGCCGTATTTTTAACCCAATTGGCGCCCTTTCTCAAAGGTGTGTATGTGATAGGAGTAGAAAGTTAAGGCCTACGGCGCCCTATACCATGAAAGGCGCTTTAGGTATCCTACAGTGCCCTATATTTCAAGATAGGGCGCCATAGGCTATACCTACTAAATAGGGTGCCCTATATACTAAATAGGGCGTATATGAATATTTTTTTAAAAAAGATTATGTTCAATTTTATTTAACCCCTTTACTACATCCGATTTAGTTTGTAGTAGGTAATTCCATTTTGTACACTAGATCAAGTCCAGACATAATAAACACATATCAGAGTTAAAAACAAAAGTCATTGTGGCGGAGAAACACAAAATTCATCAAGAGTTAGACGTATGTATCTACCTAAGCCAAGATCCTTATGGAAGCGAAACACAAAAGTCATTGTCCCATTTACTAAGCAAATATCATTGTACATTTGCGGCAGAGAAATACAATTCATCAATCTAATTAACCCTATAAAAGTCGACGTCAAGAGTTAGAACTATATATTCACCTTGAAGAAATAAGCATTATTTACAAGTCAAGAAGATGTCTAGCCATCAAATCTTTGATCAAATCAATGTCAGCAGCCAAGTAAGCATCGTCATTATCAAAAATCTACAAATTTAAAAATAATTAGACCAATTCAAATTCATCAAACTAAATGATTAAAATCATACATGATTCAATTAAGAAATTAACTCATCAATATTTGATTAGATTACATTTATCTCTTCTAAATCTCTAGTCAATCCACTCTGAATGATACTATACATGTAACTGATGACATAATATATGCACTCAGTATTGCCTGATTGTCGAGGGTACTAAAGATAAAAAACATATAAAGGGATAAAACAACTTTCAATGAAAGAACTTAAAGTCAAAGTACTTACTTTTGGATAAGACCACTATGTGGTTCTATTTCTACTTTCACGTTTACCGCCCATAAATCAGAATGTCTTGAGTGCGCTGCAATTGAAATGACAATCATTACATATGAAAACAACATATTTAAACATCTTTAAAAGCAATAATTTACAAATGGAAAAACTTACGTATCAAAGACATAATTTTTGGTCGTCCCCTACCTTTCGCCAACCAACGGATCAAACCAATACACAGTATTCACGAGAGGACAAACAACACAAAGACTCCAATGATGACTACAATAGCACATATAAATGAAAATGAAGTTAGCAAAACAAGTTAATTTTACCAATTCGACTAAATGTGTTAAAGGGATAACTATAATTCCATACCTTTAAATTATTGGCGCTAGGTAACACAGCTTTGAATTAATGTCTACTCTTATTGTGTTCCCAACGTAATGCACCCTATGTTCTAGAGAATTATAACTCTTTGTTGTATTCACAGGACATACAAATCCATATAAATCATCTCTAGAAATGTTGACGAAAATATTGTGGAAGGTTCTATTAAAGAGTTAAATAGTAAAGGAAATAGTAAATTATATAATACCTAAAAAATGACATCATCAATTGCAGATAGGAATATAAAAAACTTACAAGATTGCAAACTTAAGCCATGTTATATCTAGTTCCTCCCGCGATAGGAATTGTTTCACATCATCCTTATCAACATTGAATTCATACGTTAGACCACTACCCACAATCCCATCAAGCATCTGTATGGTCACAGGTGTAAATTTTTCTCGTAGTTGCCACAGCCATAACAAGGATGAAAATTTTGCAGCTTCTTCTGAGTCCTAGTAAAGTAGAGAATACATATTATAAATATAATGCCAAAGAAAAATCAAGTAAGATCATAAGGTGGCTACTACCCCATTAGGTGTTGTAGGTGTAGAAATGAGATTTTTCGGCCAAAGAATGAAACAACCCTTGGATTGACTAAATGGAGCACCTCTCGATCAGGGATTGGGACTTCGGAGACTTCCTCACCATCTTCAATGCGTGTCACCGAGATATGAGACAAGCAATTTGGAATTGGCATATAATGGTGCGTAGTAGCTTTCCTATAGAAATAAGCATTGGCAACAGTGCGTATTAGCTCATCCAGGTAGAGAGTACAATGCTCTCCAACTTCTTCTATGAAGGTATTAAGAGAAGGGTTACCCAGTATTGTCTGAGGTGGATTATTGCTATCTTTGCTACTGGGAAATACAGGAGAATCCATATTCTTCAGTTCATCAATTAGCTTCCCCGATTTCAGGAGAGCTGTGAACTCAACTCTCATCTACTCACATAGATTGTCCATCATCTGGGTTTGTATCTGGATTTGGATTGAGCTGCAAAGTTGAGGTCAAATTCTTCACAGAGTGATTAGCGCATCTCATCTACTCTAGATTCAATATGCGCTTCAGTGGACTGCTGAGATGGTCATCCAAAAAAATTTCCTAGACCGGTTCCCCTCGACTCCACTCGAACTTAGCCTAGGTCATCTGGCTTTTCAATCGCTGTTACTAAGATGTCGATCCTCCCACTTTGACTGAAAGTCCCTTGGCTGCTCCACTGTGTAAGTCATCCTGCATCGTATAATACATCATAAGCGAGGTACTAAAAACCCAAGATAAATGTTTGCTAGGATTTGACAAAGAGGGGGTGAATTAGTCACTTTTAAAAATTAAAGCGTAAATCACAGAAATTAAAATGAAGTCACCAAGAATGCAGAAGAAGAATGAACATGGCGATTTATCCTGGTTCGGTCCATTTTGACCTACGTCCAGTCCCCATAGCTCCTCTGATATTCGCAATCCACTAACAACAATCAATCAGACTACACGAGTCTTTACAATCAAGGAGTCACACTCCCCTTCACTATATGCAAGAAAACAGAGACCTTCACTCCCTGTTTACTGACAAACTCACAGCCTAATAATCTCAAGGCACCGTCCTTGAGTTTCCTCACAGAATACAATGATTACTAACAAGTTTAAACTCTCTGAAGAGTAGATTTGATAATCCCTAAAGCTCACTTAAGAAATTTGAAATATGACACAGAAATATATAGACAGTAAGAATGAATAGCAGTGTTGTTCATTGTTTCTTCTTCATCCATCTTCAATGCTTCTCTATTTATAGTTGAAGTCATTCAATGTGTCCGTTAGAGAAGGCAAAATGTCCATTACTCAGAATTGAGTTGCCGTTGTCTCTGTTTGGTGTGCATTAAATGTAGTAATAAATGCATTCATTTGACGGCGGCAGAGTCTCTGAGTATTTGGTTTTTATCTCATCTGTTGAAGATCTTTAGTAGTAACGCATATACCTGTTTCATATGTTAGTATACGAGCATTTATGGTGGCAGGTAAGTTTTTAAAAACTTAGACACAAATAAGGAAAGATTTGGTATAAAGCAAAGTTCAGTGTCAGACGCTGCTGTCAGATAGAGGTAGGACTCGAGTTTAAGAATTCTCAAGACTCGAGTTCTATCTCATCAAGTCTGAGCAATTTTGAAAGTTATGTAATAAAACTTCAAGTTTTCATAATACCAGACTCAAGTTTAGAAAACTTTAAGTTGGAAACTTGAGTTTATATTGGAAGTTTCATAATGTAGTTTTGGAACTCTAATTTGGAAACTCAAGTTAAGA
Source organism: Vachellia pachyceras (assembly GCA_025593235.1). Lineage (NCBI taxonomy): Eukaryota > Viridiplantae > Streptophyta > Magnoliopsida > Fabales > Fabaceae > Vachellia > Vachellia pachyceras. Next base: position 1,020 of record JANTPZ010091248.1, on the reverse strand, counting down.
ATGCAAGTTATGAGATCATGGTGTGAAACTTGAGTTTTGAATAAGCATGACTCGAGTTTTATAACAAGAGTTGGTCAATCAGTTGAGAAAAGCACGAAACTCGAGTTTTATAAATTATGGAACTCGAGTTGCTAAAACTCTAATGCCAAAACTTCCAGTTTTTAATTCAAATTTTGTAAAACAGTTTTGGAACTCGAGTTGTGAAAACCCCGGAACTCGAGTTCTGATGCAACAAAGTCTTTTACAGAGATTCAAAAGCTCAAAACTCAAGTTCTGTTTTCCTAGAACGAGTTGTCACAACTTGAAGCTGGAAACTAAGTTTGCAATGAGAGTTCTTGTGAACTCGAGTTCTGTAAAGCTGGAACTCGAGTTGTGACTCATGAAGTTCCTAGACAGAGAGTTTAGGCACGAAACTCGAGTTCTGTGAAACTGAAACTCTAGTTCTATAATGTATTTTGAAAACTTTATTTTGTGAAACTCGAGTTTTGAGATGGTAAAACTCGAGTCATCAAAACTTCATTGTTGAAACTCGAGTTTTTGTTGAAAGTTATGAAATCAAAGAACTTGAGTTTCAAAAACATCAAACTCGAGTTTTAAACCATAAAACCAATTTTCAAAATTTTAAAGACATTTTCAAATCCTGCCATAAGAACTTTGAAATATAATTTTTTATCATCAAAACAAGGCATCAACATTCTCCCCCTTTTTGACGATGACAAAACCTTAATTCTGAAATTTTGAAAAGATGAGACTGTTAGAATAGGATGTGACCAAGAAGGGGGTGAATTGGTCTAATAAAATTTTAGCTCAAGTTCAACTTCACAGAAATGTAAAGTAAAGATACTGAAGGAAAGAGAAGAATAAACACGAAGAGCTTATCCTGGTTCGGTCTCCTTGACCTACGTCCAGTCCTCAGGGCACTCCCGAGATTTCCAAATTCACTAAACAGCAAAAGACAAGGCTTCACTAGCCTTTACAATCTGGGAATCACTCCCCCTTTCTCTTTTCAATTAAACAGAG
>JANTPZ010091247.1:0-17067 GCA_025593235.1 Vachellia pachyceras | reverse complement strand
TAGCAGCATGTTCCAATGAGGATCAGATTGAGCAGGTCTCTACTGTAATTAGAACAATGCATAAGGATTTGAAGACTGTTTTGCCTACATGATTTTTGTTTTCTTGTGTGAATAAATAATGGATAGTTATTGTTGATGCTGAGATTAATATCCAGTGAGATCATACATTCTTGTAACATCATACCAGCAGTATCAGATTTATTTTCTTTCTTTCTTTCTTTGTTTTTTTTTTGCCTTGTAAATGATGTCTATTTATAGTTTTGGGTTTTGACTTTGGTAGTTTCTTTCTGTTAATTGAATTAGATGAACTCTTTCTTTCGAATGAGGAAATAGAAATTTGTGAGGCTCATATTCGATTCAAAATGAGGTGCGTATTCGATTCAAACTGAGGCAAAATCGATTCAGAATGAGACCCATATTCGATTTAGAATGAAGCTCATTCGAATGAGGAAATAGAAATTTGTGAATGAAATAAGACTTTCTAAACCGTATGGAAATCCCAATAGTGTAAAAGAATTTTCATTTAAATGATGGATCCATGATTCAAATTAAAATCTCATCTTTAGTGTATAGATTAGATACACCTTTTACACCGTATAGATTTACATGTGATGTAAAAGATATAAGTAAGTTTTCATATATTATTTATAATTATATTAATATTATTTTAGACGGTATACATCACATAAAAATCCATGCGATGTATTATAATATTATATTTTATTAATATAATTATATTTTATTTTATTTAAATAAAATATATATTTTATTATTACATATGTATTTTTTAATTTTATAAATTTTTTATATATTTATAAATATATAATATATTTAATGAAAAATAAAGAAATTTAATAAAAATCTATTTATTGAATAAAAAATATATTACTTTTACACCGTGCAACCATGCGGAGTAAAAAGTAATATATTTATTTTATTAATTTAATAAAAATGAATTTAATTATTATATTTTATTAATAAAAATCTTCTGCACCTCTACTTTTACACTGCACGGATTTTTGTGCTGTGTAAAAGAAATACTTTTTTATAAATATTTTTAAAGAATAAATTTTAAATAATTTTTGTATAATTACAAAAAATAATTATTATTACTTAAATTTCGTAATTTTTTAATAAATTTGTTACTATTAATTTTAATTTTGTAATTATATTTAATAAATTTAATTAATTATATTATTTTTAAAAAAATGCTTGCATATTTTCATGCGGTGTAAAAGGTATTGTTTTGTATTAATATAATATAATAATATTAATAAAATATAACAGTACATTACACTTTTTACATCGTTGCTTTTTAGGCACGGTTTAGAAAGTATAGTTTCTACACCGTACTTAATTTTGTTCGGTTTAAAAAGACCTCGTTAAAATATAATTTTTATCTTTCAGCTCCTTAACTCTCCTGCCAAAACTGAACACATCTCATTATGAGTATAAGGGCATTCGGGTAATTTCCTTTAAACTTGGTAAAGACACGGGAGGAACTATCATCTGTTAGGGATTTAAAATTTCGAATCACCTTTCTAGGATTCACTATTTTTGAGGTACATTTTCCGTCATTTTCCCGTTTTAAAATACCTTTTTAAACCGCATGGATCCAGTGTGGTCTAAAAAACTAATGTTTTTTTATCTTTCAGCTCCTTGACTCTCCTGCCAAAACTGAACACGTCTCATCATGATTACATGGGCATTCAGCTAATTTCATTTATACTTGTCTAAATACGCGTGAAGAACTATCATCTGTCTGTGATTTAAAATTTCGAATCACCTTTCTAGGATTCACTATTTTTTAGGTACTTTTTCCGTCATTTTCCCATAATATATTGCTCGTTATTTCTTTTGAAATGTCCAAAAAAACTCTCATATCATTTCTCTTTGGAGCCAGCATTGTAAGTGCTTAATTATTAGATATACACTTCTCCCATTCCTAAATATAAAAGTATTCTTTTATCAATTTTTAAATATCAATCGTATATATCATTATTATATTTACACATGATTCATTTTATATATCATAATATAGAAAAATTGCCTGGTTCAACACCTACCGGATTTAATCTTTGGATTTGTGTTCGTTTGAAAAGATGAGAAAAAAGTGTGATTTTTATTGAGTTCATTGAAAGCTTACATATATATATATACACACACACACATACATATATTGAAAACAGGAATATGTAAAGAATCGATAAATGGCACAAAATTGCAAGCAGAGAGATGAATAGTCAAATTAGCTTATCAGAAAGAATCAGGAAATTTTTTTTATTTTTTTGGTTAATAACTGCACTTCACGTAAAAAACAACTTTTTATAGACAGAATTAGAATGCGATCGATCAATTCATAGAATTGCTCGACATATTTCAATGTCCATTATTTTAATTGTTGTTTAGTTTCTCTTTACAATTATTTGCTTTGTCTATTAATTACTAGAAAGGATGTGAATTAGAATAGCAAATATTTATATCAGTGGAAAACAGGGAGAGAGAAATAGAAAGAAATTAAAAGGGCAAATGAATTATAATATAAATCTAATATACAATCCTATTTCTTTTATATAACTTTTATTTTTCAATGTATGAATTTATAAATATAGAGGAACTAATTAATTAAGGAGAAATATATAAATCTTATCACAACCACATTCTTCTACATACATAAATATAGTTAACTTCAAATGTACACAAATGGAGAAGGATCCGAGAGAAGGATTTAAAAAAAAAATTAATGCGATTACTATTTACATTTTGTTTGTATGTATAGTAATAGACGTAGGAGCCGAGAGCAAAACGATTGTTTTCCTTTCTGTTTCTTTATGTCAAAGCAATCTCTTACAGGAGAGAAATGGTTCATAGTAGTAGTGAGAATGCGGGTTAGCCCGCCAACCTTTTTATTTTTTTAAAAAAATAAAAAATAAATTCTTTTTCCTTTTTTTACCCAATTTTTTTTTATAAAATTGCATATTTATGATATTCTCTTTCAAATTCTATGAATAAGTGTTCAATAATTTCCTAAAAATAGAGTTTAATATTACTTTTTCTTTTGTAAAAAAATATTAGGATGAAAAAAATGTAAAAAATACATAAAATACATATTTTTTTGCAAAAATAAAAATAAAAACGGATTAGGCGGGTTGGGTTGAGGGTGGCGGGTTGATTCTAGCCCGCCACCCTGGCGGGCTGGCGGTTGGGCCCGCGGGCCCAACCCGTTTTATCGGTACTAGTTCATAGTGTTGTAACCTAATTTTGAGAATAAAAATATCGTATTCTTTTGGTAGTACGTACAAGGATTTTATGTGAAATATTTACTGTAGGTAAACCAACACACATTTTTAAATAAATGATAATATGCTTACTAGTATAGATAATAAGTATGTTCAAATCTTAAAAATCAGTGAATGCATAATAAAACACCTTTGTACTCCATAAGTTAATTTTAATTTTTTGAGATGGGTTATCCCTTGAGATTTGCTCATAAAATTGTCATACTCACACCGGAGTTGTGAGCTAAAATTAGGCTAAAGACAATATAATGTTGTGGACAATTGATTTCAAATTCGCTTAATCCGACTAATAATAATTAAGGCCAAAGAGGTACAGATAGACAAGTACTCACAAACCGAACCTAAATGACCACCATACCTAACATATATACATTAGTGTTAGTGTTTGTTTAGAAAACCCCAAAAACACGTGAAAGTACTTTCACACAAGTTTAGATACAACTCATATTGTATACTTATACAAAACTCCGTAAAAATCATTTAAAACATATTGATCCAAACACATTATAATAAGTACGTACGTTAAGAACGTCAACTCCATCAAGAATGTGAAATCCACATGCATACACGCAAATAAGTCTTGTTTTATTAGCACATAAATCATTTTATTGACCATAATTTTATTTGAATCACTGTCAATTACTAAATGTAAACACATTTTTTAGTAAATCAAACTTTAACACAAATATGTGTGTGTATATGGTTTCTGTATAGCATTCAGCTCAATGCATTACATGGGCCAGTCACAAAAATGTACTTGTGCTCATTCATTGTGTTGAATTGATGACCGCAAAGTACTAATATACATCCATTTCGATTTAAATGTATTTTATATATGCTTACAACTTTTGTATTTCAGAGAAATTTACATTCAAATCTTAAATAGGAGAATTAATGAATAAAAGATCCAAAAGATACAAAATTACCATAAAGTCCCAGAAGTAGCTATTGAGGTTGTTAATGAAGGCTAGTAAGATTGTTAATAACAACTTCAGCAGCTACTCTTGGGAGCTTATGGTAATTTTGTGAATCTTTGGGACCTTTTATTCATTAATTATATTATTTAGGATCTGATTATAAATTTCCCTTTATTTTAGTAGATATAAACCTTGATAAGAATACATATATAACTGGTATTTTCTCAAAAATAATTTTATTACTAAAGTATTCTGTTTGAACTTTTCATAATACCAAAAAGTAATCGCAAAAGTGGCAAAGAAGTGCATGTGAGTGTGATGGTGACATTGGGAAGACATGTGAAACTGCATCGCCTCGTGGGCCCCACTCCTTTCCGTTGCTTTCTTTCCATTTGCATCCAAATCTCAAAAGGCAGGACCATGACCATCCTTCACAAACAAGCAACTCTCTCCCACCTCTCCCTCCCACTTCCCAATTTTTACATGTGGAGTTAATATATATATATATATATATTTCTCTCCAGAATGTTATCTACTCACGAATAACAATGTTGCGCTCAAAAATTTTAAAATTGAGTAATGTTTTTACTGTGTATTTAAAAATCCGTTATAAAAAAAGAATTACGGATTACGAGTATTTTATGGATTCTGATATACTTTTGTTTTGACTTACGTACACCATTGGAAAAAATTATTTCCCAAACATGCACACTGTTACAAATGTTAACACCTGATGTTAGTTTTTAACATAATTTAGTAACATTGCTTCATTTTGAAACTTACAGAGCAACATTAAACAAAAAAAACTTTCAATACAATATTGCTCATGAGCATAATATTCCAGAGTAATTTTTCACATTGATCCTTATATGTATTAATCAACCATGTTAATAATATGAATACAAGGCAAAAAAAAAGATTCCGAGTAATCATGTTAGAAAATTGTTTGAAGTGATGCGATCATATACAAAGAAAACTATTAGAAGCACCAATAAAGAATGTGAATTAAACAATTTGAAGCTTTCTAAGAAAATGTAGATAAAGACTTAAAAGAACAATTAATAAAGTTATTGATGAACAAAATATTTTAATTTATCCAAAAATTTAGTTGTTAAAACAGGTTATAAGTGTTCTCCAATCCATATATATAACCCATCTTTGATTATTGTGGAATATGGTTTTGTTGGGGTTTGTATTCTTCAACCCTATGTGCCACTATATTCTATTCACATTTTTAATTAAGTGACATTATTTATACATAATAAACAATATATGGCTCCCAATTTAGTTTAGATTTATCCTTAGCTATATCTTCTAATTAATTTGGAAATAAGTTTAACTTTCAATTGGTTTCTATCACCTTATATATGGTACTGCGTGTGTGTTTTCACTTTTAGAAAACTTCAAAATTTCATCCTTATTCATATATTTGACCGTTGGATTATCTTAATTTTGCATGCTCATGTCAAGTACGATATGACTATAATAAAATAAAGTAACAACATCAAGAACCTTTTTTTTTATTAAATACAAATATTGTCTTGTAGAAAGCAATTTGATTCAAAATATACATGCATTGTCTTATTTTAGGCAATTTAATATAAGTATTATCTTATTGAAGGCAATTTGATTCAAAAAATTATCCAACATACTAAATGTCAAATAGATCTTTTAATAGATCTATTAAAAGGTAATTAATTTTTTATAAATTGAGATAAAATTCATCTCACATATTTACCTTGAATTTCGTATAATCACTTAAAATATGTTAATATAAACACTTCCTTAATTATAATATATATTTTAAAATATTTATATATTTACATTATTAAATAATAAATAAGTTAAATTAATTAATATAAAAATTATAAATATATTAATTAATTTTTTAATCTTATTAAAAAAAGCAGTATTTATGGTTTTATTTGTAATTTCCCATTGATGAAATTATGCTTTGAAACGCATAAATCTCGGGAGATGTCCTACTTCAGCTTCTCCAGTCCCTGCTCCATAAACCCCACCGAATATTTAATTTTGTGCCTTCTTCACAATCCGTAGGACGTGTAAAGTCAAGCTATGAATGTTTATTGCATAGTCAAGCTTCATGCTCTGAAAAATGAAACTTGTTGAAGGCGTTTTGATCCCCGTACTATCCAAGATGTTGCTTTTTATGCGCAACCTCTTTCAAATTGATCGAACAACTTCCCTTTGAGTAAGCTTATTTGCTACTCCATATTCTGAAAACCCTACTTACCCATTTGCCGGTGCGTCCGATGTTTTATCATCGACATCATTGTCACATAGTTCGTTCATTGCTTGCCCTTTGGTTTGGTTCACTAGATTTCTTTTTGTATTTAGATTCCCTTTTGCCTCCAAGTCAAGCCCTTTAAGTTTTATTAATGACATTTGTCCTGATTCATTGCGAAGCTTATTACAAAATGGCCGTTGGGATGATTCAAAAATAACAAGTATATTTACATCAGCATTAGCGCCCATTTGGGTGGGCAAGGTTTTGGGGAAATTGAAGAAAGATCCGAAGCTCGCCTTGAGGTTCTTCAAGTGGGCAAGAAGCCAAAGCGGATTTCGCCACACCATGGAATCGTATTGCCTCGTGGCTCACATTTTATTTCGTGGAACGTTTTACCTTGATGCAAGAGTAATACTTAGGGAGTTAATTCTGTTAAATAGAACACTGTCAGGTTATGATTTGTTTGATATGTTGTATTCAACCAAGAACATTTGTCATCCAAGCTTTGGAGTATTTGATTGTTTATTCAGTGTATTAGTTGAGTTGGGAATGCTTGAAGAAGCTGGTCAATGTTTTTGGAAGATGAAGAAGTTCATGGTTCTTCCAAAAGTGTAGTCCTGTAATGAGCTTTTGCGTAGACTTTCAAAAGCAGGCAAAAGGGAATCATCGATGAAGTTTTTCAAGAACATGTTTAAGGCTGGTCTTTCACCCATAATCTTCTCATATAATATAATGATAGGTTATTTGACAGGTAAATATGAGTAAAGTTAGTTAACATCATAAGAAAGCGAATAAGTATTGCATGATATAAGTATTGCAGTCGTCACAGAATTCCTACGATTCTTAAGTGAAAGATTCCAGTGAGGAAAGATTCACTGTGAGTCGAATCTTTCCGCTCAATATCTAAAAAAAATCGTGAATCGTGAAAGATGACATGTGATTTCGTGGGGAAAAGATTCATCATGGAAGTCGAATCTTTTCTCTCAATATCTGAATTGAACCGTGAAATTCGAATCGTGAATCACAAGATTCCGACTCATGATGCAAAGCAATATCTTCTATCTAAATCTATCTAATTCAAAATACAAATTTTCGCATAAATAAAATAAATAAAAGATATTTTGCATTTTAAGCCTTTGATTATTTATGCACAAATGAGTCTTCTTATGTATAGCCCATAGTCCAAGCCTTTTAATTTGAAGTCTCCAAGCCCAAAATATGATCTACAACTCCATTTTCAGCCCAAATCAAATTAATGACGTCTTTGGAATCTTCATTCTTATTTGTTGATCCAAATGCCATTTCCCTTGTTAAAACCGCTTACACAAACCTGTTTAATGCTTTTTTACGTCTCTTGGCTTTTGCTCTTTTGATTGATCCGCTTGGAATTTGCAAAGGCTTATTCGAATTCGGTGCGTCAAGCTGGATCGCATCATACCCTCTCTCCTAAAAGAGATTCGTCCTCAAATCTTCACTTGGAATGTTTAACAGCTTATTGGAATCTCATGCGTCCTGTTAGATCGTATCAATATATGAAAAGATGTTTCCTATTAAGTACAAAGAGAACCTTGCAGCCCAGAAATTCTATAATAAATTTGCACATGAACATCGTTATGGCTGCAGTGATGACACAATTATGAAGATTATTTTCATGTATGTATTAAGCTGAAAATGTATAAAATACCTTGTACACCTAAGTGATAAAAGAATCATTCACTGTAGCTGAAATCCTTCACATCTGCCACATAATTGTTATTCTGACATGGTTGATTCCTACAAGGAACAAAAACCATTTGAAAATCTTTAAGATGCTTAATAGTAGCAAGAAAAAGGCTTCAACTTAATCATTCACAATGATAGTACCCAGTAAAGGATATAATTCAAATTTCCGCTTGAAGATCATCACTCACCGTGAAGAATTATCCTCAGGAACAAGAATCTCATTCTTTTGTCTCGTTACACACAAAAGTTTGCCATGGAAATCCTAGAAGCATCGAGTAGAACTGGCATTTGCCTTTTCATAATTAGGTGCCATATTCATTTCAATTATGCTATTCAATCCTGCAATCAAGAATCAAAATCCTGATTGCTGGTCACTATAACTGGGGAAAATGGACTAAGAAAAGCAAGATTTCCCTCTTAAGTGCGTGTAGAAAAAGCCGTAGTATCAAAGGGTCCAGCAATCAGGCTCCTCTTAATCATGTCATCTTGCAGAGCCATAGCATCACTTGTGTTTCCTAGCTCATAATATCTTCTCAATAGATGAATACAAAGAACCTCATCAGGAATTATATTCTTTTCAAGCATCTCATCAAGCAATGACTTTGCCTCTTGTAAGAGACCACAGTCACAAGAACCCGAAATTAATGAAGTATAAGTGATCAAATCGAACTCCATACCCATTTCAACCATTTTCATCCGTAAACGCAAAGCTTCTTGCGGATTTTTATGCTTCAGGTACCCATCAATCAAAGCAGTGTAAATAATTTTATCTGGACTGATTTTCTTATCCAGCATTTCATTGAACAACTTTTTTGCTTCTTCAAGGCCATTATTTTTACAAAGGCCGTCAATTATGGCAGTATAAATCATTATATTAGGTTGCAAACCAATGCTTTTCATGTGGCCAAAGTAACTAACTGCCTGCTGGATCAATCCCTTTTGGCATAAACCTTCTATTAGTACACCAAAGGTTACAATTGTTGCCTCAATGCCCATTTCCTGCATTTTTTGAAACAGATTAAGTGCCTCTGTGGTCTTCCCAACCTTAAAATATGCATCCATAAGGGTTGTGTATATATAACTATTTGAAGTTAGACCGCAGTCCTTCAACTCATGTATTACAGCCTCTGCTTCTTCAATCTTGCTCTGTTTGCAAAGGCCCCATACTATGGTTCCATAAAGCAATATATCTGATTTGATGCTTTTCTTCTTCATTTCCTTTAAAATATCCATTGCTTTATCTGGCATCTCAGCCTTAGCATATCCATGAACAAGGGCAGTATAAGTTTTTATATTAAGATCCACTCCAGCTTCTAACATTCCCCTGTATAACTTCTCTGCTTCTTTCATCCTACCGTCTTTGCAAAGACCATCCAATAAAGTGGTATGGGTCACAGTGTTTAAGTTGAGTCCAGCCTCCAATATATCATTTGCCAGTGCAAATGCTTCAACCATATTACCTATTTTACAGTTTGCATCAATCAGAGATGTATAGGTAACTTCATTAGGTACAAGACCAAGTCGTCTCATGTCAACAAAAAATTTAATTGCTTCCAGCATCATACCTGCCTTGCAAAATGCATCAATAAGTGTACTGTAAGTTATAACATTTGGTTTCAACTCCCTTTTCTTCATCTCATGCAGATAAACAAAAGCTTGAGGAATTCTTTCGAACTTACAGAAGCAATTGATTAAAGAATTGTAGGTCAACACATCGGGTTCACATCCTACACCTTTCATTTCCTCAAATATATTAACTGCTTCATGTAATAAGCCTGCTTTTCCATGTCCATCAATGAGAGAATTATATGTCACCCTGTCTGGAGTGAGGCCCTTCCGTTTCATTTCTTCAAAAAAATTCCTGGCAGTTTCTAAATCTCCTTCTTTACTCAAATAACCTATCATTATATTATATGAGAAGATCGTGGGTGAAAGACCAGCCTCAACCATGTTCTTGAAAAACTTCATCGATGATTCCCCTTTGCCTGCTTTTGAAAGTCTACGCAAAAGCTCATTACAGGACCGCACTTTTGGAAGAACCATGAACTTCTTCATCTTCCAAAAACATTGACCAGCTTCTTCAAGCATTCCCAACTCAACTAATACGCTAAATAAACAATCAAATACTCCAAAGCCTGGACGACAAACGTTCCTGGTCGAATACAACATATCAAACAAATCATAACCTGGCAGTGTTCTATTTAACAGAATTAACTCCCTAAGTATTTCTCTTGCATCAAGGTAAAACGTCCCACGAAATAAAATGTGAGCCACGATGCAATACGATTCCATGGTGTGGCGAAATCCGCTTTGGCTTCTTGCCCACTTGAAGAACCTCAAGGCGAGCTTCGGATCTTTCTTCAATTTCCCCAAAACCTTGCCCACCCAAATGGGCGCTAATGCTGATGTAAATATACTGGCCATTTTTGGATCATCCCAACGGCCATTTTGTAATAAGCTTCGCAATGAATCAGGACTAATGTCATCAATAAAACTTAGAGGGCTTGACTTGGAGGCAAAAGGGAATCTAAATACAAAAAGAAATCCAGTGAACCAAACCAAAGGGCAAGCAATGAACGAACTATGTGATAATGATGTCGATGATAAAACACCGGACGCACTGGCAAATGGGTAAGTAAGGTTTTCAGAATACGAAGTAGCAAATGAGCTTACTCGGAGGGAAGTTGTTCGACCAATTTGAAAGAGGTTGCGCATAAAAAGCAACATCTTGGACAGTACGGAGATCAAAACGCCTTCAACGAGTTTCATTTTGCAGAGCATGAAGCTTGACTATGCAATAAACATTCATAGCTTGACCCTACACGTCCTGCGGATTGTGAAGAAGGCACAAAATTAAATATTCGGTAGGGTTTATGGAGCAAGGACTGGAGAAGCTGAAGTAGGACATCTCCCGAGGTTTATGCGTTTCAAAGCATAATTTCATCAATGGGAAATTACAAATAAAACCATAAAAACTGCTTTTTTTAATAAGATTAAAAATATTCATAATTTTTAAATTAATTAATTTAACTTATTGATTATTTAATAATGTAAATATATAAATATTTTAAAATATATATTATAATTAAGGGAGTGTTTGTATTAACATATTTTTAAGTGATTATACGAATTCAAGATAAATATGTGAATGATAAATAAAAATCGAAAGAGAAAAGGATGCATACCCTAGAAACCGGTGTTGATTTTCAAATGAACAGAAGACGGTGTCTAAGATCGCCCTCAGTTGGCCGTGGCAAGCTGCAGGTGGCGTACTTAGGGTTAGGAGATCGGCGACAACAGAAGACTCCAGACAGAGGAAAGAGTAAGACAGCGATCGATCAAATCAGATGACTCTCTAGATCAGCCAGGAATAACTATCACGTTAATATTCTCATCATCCACAAGACTGCCAACAATGGAACTTTGAATTCCAGGATCAACAAAACAATAAGCAATCAAGAAAAAACAAACTACGAAAATAAAAAGGCAATGGTACAGCCTCGGACCGTCCTAGTGTCAAAAGCATCAATGCAATATTCAGTTTCAACCATATCAAAGATCTTCATAATCGGCTATACTGCTATGTAGCAAAATGAACCAGTCCGAAAAAACATTCACAAGTTCCTTCCCAATAAAATATTAACAAGGTTTGAAATAAAGTAGATTTGAAAGGCAGGGGATAAAAAAGAATAAACAAATGACTCAAAGTGGGTCTCAAATCCAAGCTCAGTTGAAGCGAGCCCATTATATATCCCATCCCTAAAATTCAGATCTCCCTAAAATTCCAGAAGTGAAAGGGCCTCAAGTTACGCACTTGAATCATTACTCTCCGACAAGCGTCATTCAGAATCAAACATGAAAAAAGATCCCCTGAAGCATAAACAAATTTATGGACAGAAAAAGGAGGCAAAAATTAGGGATCTAAAAAACCATAGCAAGAACAAAACCTGAAAAGACGCTGATTCTCCGCTGTGAAGCTGAAAGGAAGCTGGACCTGGAAGGCGGCAGGACGAATGATTCTCAGCTGGGCTTGAGTTGACGATAGGAAGCAGAGGCGCTGGAACTGGAATTTGCTCCCCCTGCTATGTCTTAGAAAAAACCGAAGTTAGAGATCTAGGATCTTAGACACTCAAAACGAAAGGAAAAATCACATAACTTCAAACCAAGCCAAGGCACGGATTAATCAGAGAAACATAGTTTGCTCCCCCAAATATCGATGTGGGCCCTTGGGATGCGAATAATGAAAATATTTTTAGGTGATTTATTAATTTGCTAGGAAAAGTTATATTTAATGAAGATTAATATGAGTTGATGATTATATTAAAAAATTTAAAATTTATTTATGATTTATTAAATCTATTATTGGAATTTTCTAAATTATGAATTTTTTGAAATGTAAATAATAACTCTAAAAGTACTAGAAATAATAATGAAAAAAATACGGTTATTCTATATTACCAGAAGTGGAAGATGTCCTATTTGCTTCGTATGCGTTGAGATGAATGAATTGTTGAATTTCGTTTCTCAAACTTTCGAACACATAAAACTAAGCATTATTAACAGCAAAAAATAATATAAATAAGCCTTATTACTATTAGGGATGTGAATCTAGTGGGGGCAGTAACAAACGGGCCCCACATGCATGCGCTCACACAGTCACACTTCACAAGCTCGCGAGACTCCGAATTAGCAGAGGGGTGAACGGATCAGCATCATGCCCATTTGAGTGCCAGTAGGATGAGGACTCCATACATCTCCCAAGAAATTGTCATAATGCTCGTGGAAGATGGATATCTATTGTCTCTACGTCAAACTGGGCAGTCTTCTCTTCTCTTCAAGGAGCGGATTGGATTAGGTGGAATCTAAGTAATGAGGTAGGCAAGCAGTTTACTAGAAAAATTCAATTGGCTACACTATTTGGATATACCTGTTGAGATATTTAGATGAACAGAGGCAGGAAGCTGTTTGGTAGGGAAGGTATAGAGGACTATACTGATGCCCAACATAGTTTGTTTCGAGCTTGTTTAGACCAGAACCTCAAATCCAGGTATATCTTCTACAATAGGCTTAGAAGGTAAGTGCAGGATGGTAATTGTAACAGAAGTGGCTACCATAAATTGGAGACTAATGCGTCAGTTAGTAGTTCAGGGAGATGTGGATGTGGACGTATAATTTGAGGAGGTGATAATAGATGGACATGCGAATATAACTGTAAGCTCAATTTAGTGCCCATAAGAATCGCAGAATTGATAGGCATTATACATGGATTATACCTGTGTTGGAGTAAAGGGATTCACAAAGTGCAAGTAAAGACAGACTTTATTGAAGCCATTAATTTGATGCTGCGAGATAGCACGATGGGACATCCATTCTCAGATATTGTCTTTGAAGCTAGATCTTTAATTAATAGGAATTGGCAAGTGTTAGTCACCCATGTAACCAGGGAGAAAATTAATGAGGCAAACCACTTAACTAGGATAGCTCATAATCTCATAAGGAATTTTTGCCTCTTCCATCAACCGCCACCTCATTCGCTTAAAGTTGGCAGTGATGGAGTGATGGAGCTTAGGCCCAGAGGGATCTCTTGTATTGTTGTTTCTTTAATAATTGATATCCAGTTTTATTCAAAAAGAAAAAAAAAAGAAAGAGCACAAGATTTCCATGGGACCCACTTTCAAAACAAAATAAATTCAGAAAAATAAATTAAAAATATATTTCAAATAGTTAATGTTTTCTTGTATCTGGAAAAGTAGTAGTCAACATTGATTTGAAATTTTAGTTAAAAATTAGTTAGGACAGTGATCGAAAACTTAATATACATTATTTTTTTCCGGTAAAAATCAGACTTTTTTGTTAAGAAAAAAAAGGCTATCTTAGACTAATAAGTATTTATTAAATTTTTCCAAATGAAGTCACCTTGCTCATAAATTATTGTATTATGTTATTTATCATTTTTAATCTCTCAAAAAAAAGTTAATCGACTCTATTAAGGTTAGGTACTCACAAACTGGTGTAAAATGAAATATGCATATAATCATTTCAAAATATTTATTATTGTTACATTATGTTATTTATCTTTTTTAATCTTTTAAAAAAAAAATTAAACTGACTCTATTAAAGTCCGGTACTATATGATAATAGTATAATATTGCCTAATTTATTATAAAAAAATGGTTGCACTATTTTATTTTATTTTTCATCATTGCAAGTGAAATAATAGTGTGTGTGTGGGCGCGTTATAGGATAATGACCTTGATGTCGCTTGGCTGTAGAGTATGTGTCCACTGATCTCTGACCCTCCAATGATGTTGTCGACAATTCTAACATTTTGAGGGGGTCTTCACTCTTCAGGTTTTGGAACCGTACTGAGTGTGTCTTTTTTTTTTTTTTTTAGCCTCATTTCTTCAATTTCTCTGCAACCTCCAAGCGCAGGGCAATGCAGTCAATGGCATGATGCCTATGGTCATAATGCAAGTCGCACCGCTTTGACTCGTCTCTTAGATCCATAGGCTTTTGATCCTCAGGGGCCACTTGACCCCATCTCTGGCACTGGCCGCTAGAGCCTCCTAAGTTCTCCAACGCTGATTGCGAATTTGTATTCTTCTAACCTTGGGGAGAGTGACCTGCTCACCACCCCACTGGCCTTGTTAGTACTCCTCCTCTCGGTTGTGCTGCTGGGGTAGGGTTTGACCCTTCAACCCTTATTGGGGCAACTAGGGTTTCTGCTGCATCGATCATGGCGTTCGTCGTTGGACGACCAGTACCTTCTATAGTTGACATCATCTTCCTCCTACTTGATTTGGGCAAGCTCAGGCTAGGACATCTTCCATCGTGCTGCATGCGTACTTCGTCATACAAGTCTGATTTAGGCAATAGACGATTCCTGAATACCGATATTGTGCTTGTTTTGGGAACTTCATTCCTCAAACAATACACGAAACTGAGATAAAACCATCTCAAAATTCGTAAAAATTATTTTGAAATTCATCAAAACCATCTAGGAATCCGTAAACTCTTTTCTATCAACGGAACTTATTTCTCTCAACGGAATTCCCAAACACACATTGTTGTCGTGACATTGAAGTTAGAGATGTGAACTTTCTCGCGATTGAATTGGCCTAAGAAGTCTCAAAGAGATTCTCCTCCGTCGCTGGATGACCTTGTACATGTCGTTTGGTTGCTTTCGCAGCTTCTGACTGCTTGAGGACTTTTGAACCAACACATCGTTAACGTTAGCGAATGAGGAGTTGGATTGGGAGGGTAGCAAGGTAAACCATTCCATCATAAAGCTAAAGAGAATGGATCCAAATCATTTGCACATACACGCCTCCTTTAACTCCTGTAGGATCACGACGGTATGAATTCACTGTCTGTAGTGTGACATATGTTCATCCGAGTCAGTCATCCCATCTTACAGCTGAATATATGAAGGGTAAACTTCTTTGGCATATCCACCAAAGTTATCTCGTCTCGAAGGGTGAGTTATCGAAGCTGCAGGCTAGCTCTCTTCATGTTAGTTGGCACACCAGGAATCCTGCCCACAATGGCCTCAAACTCCTAGAGTTTCTTCAACCACTTTAGTGGTACCACTGTCCGGTTGACATTGGTCGTGTCGGCCCATTCGTTAGGCCCTTCCCTGGCGTCATCCACCTGCTTCTTGGTAGCCTCGAGCAGGCTTAAGTTCTATCGTTCCATCATGTCTTATCGCTCAGGCCAGTAAGGGTTAGCGTGACCAAAGGGTCATTCGTAGGAAGAGTAGATATATTGTTACTTAGGGTTTGAGGGACCAAGGGGGTGAAGTTAGGGGCATCCCCACGGGCGATCAGGATCAGTGATGGTTGATAGATGATACCCTAACGGCTAGGCGATGGACTGGGTCTGGGCTTGTGCAGCAAAGGCAACGACTTGCTCCTTCAAGACCGAGTTTTTTGTCTCTAGACGTCACAGCAGTTCTTGCTGTCTACTTTTATAACCAGTTCATCCAACTATGATGCTTTTTTCGAAGGCAACATCTGATCATTCAGTGGAGCTAGATTTCCTTCCTATCATGGTTAGTAACAGAAGAAAACACAAAAAAATTGGGCTCCCAACAGTGTAAAGAAGAAATTCAACTCTTGTCATTAACACAAGATGAACAAAAGGGATGAAAAAGAGGTTGTATTGATGAGATCGATATGGAGCACAAAGAACTTGATAGTAAAGGAGATGAGAACAAGAGAGATTAGAGTGAATATTGTGAGTATAGTGTGCTCAATCCTTGTTAGGACTCTTGGTGGTTCTTGTGCTCTCTAGGTATTTAATTGTTATGACTGCTGGTCGATCACATCTTGGGTTGGTCTTATCTACCTTGAATTGTTCTACCCAATTCATTTTTTTGGCAAACAATATCCATCCTTTACCTAAAAAATATTCATGAACAAAAATCCTTTTCTGATAAAATCATATGTAAAATTGAATTATTTAATAAAGATATATTTTTATGTTGTTATATTTTAGAAATAAATAATTGAGTAAAAATCTCACTTTGAAAGGTTAAAAATGGCTAAATTTTAAAAATAAATAAATAGAATAATAATGTATAAATAATACATTATCCAACATTGTTGATAAATGATAAAAATCTCATAAAAACAAAAGGCTTCAAAAAGTAATATTATGAAAATGCTATTTGTGTTGGTTCCTAAGCTCAACTTCTAATTATAACTGCTCTTAATAAACGATTCCGCCATAAGATCCATAAGTCAACTTAAATTTGGTAGAAGTGTTAATATATCATTCATAATAAACGAGTTCCATAACTTTTGGCATATTTATTAAAACCTGCAAAGGTTTGACATTAAAACCTGCACAGGTTTAAATCTTGCATCCATCAAATGTTTGA